>LGRX02010827.1:0-16574 GCA_001247695.2 Cymbomonas tetramitiformis
GCGCGGGGCGAGTGAGGGGGCATGGCGCGGGGCGAGTGTACTCCGCAATCCGCGGCAGGGCCAAGGGGAGAAGGGCCGGCACCTGAGAGTAGGAGATCAACGCGGATATGATCTCAAGGCCCACCGAGATCCCACCAAAGCCCTGCGCGGCCCTCTCCCTCATCTCCGCGCCCAGGGCATCACCGACTGCCGCACTATATGCTTCCTGCATCGAGTCCATCAGAGCCTCGGCCGTCAGAGCCATCCACTCCCACAGCGATAGGACGTTGCGCACGAGCATTGCCCGCACAGTCTCCGCCTGCACGAAGCGCAGTGAGGCACGTCTTGCGTATGACACCAGGTTGTGAATGGAGCGCCGCCTTCCGAGCCCCTCTGCACCCATTGCAGCCCCCCCCTGACCCGTCCCAGTGCTCCTCGTCAAGGCGTCTTCCCCATGCACGTCCCCCTGGACTGTTGGATCCCCCGCCGCTCGCGCCGCCACATGCCAAGCGGGGTCCTCCACGCTGCCTGCTGCCGTCTCCTCCGTGTCCCCCCCCCGCTTGCGGATGTGCGCCGCGTGCTGCTTGTGCCACACATGGCTCAGGTACGGCCAGTATAGAAACACCAGAAGCAGGGCAATCACCGCAAGGCTCAACCCCCAAGCGACCGTCTGTTGCAGCCACCCCCGGTGCTCGTGGGAATGGCAGCTCTCACAGTGGGTTTGCGTGAAGGGTATGGAACGCCTGTACCCCTCGGCGCACACGGAGCAAAGAGGTCCCGTGTGGCCCTCGAGGCACCCCGTGCCATCGTACTCCTGCGTCACCGCCTCCCCCGAGCAGAGGCTTTCCTGATAGCACTTGTAGAAGCGCAGGCGTTCCCGGGAGTCTCGCCAGTACCTGTAGCACAACCTCCCCCCCGGCGCGCCAGCCATCAAGCGCCGCAGGCCGCACGCACGTGCTCAGCCAGTAGGCAGGCGCATAAGCGCAGCATCGAGCCAGAGGGATGGCGCGTCTGCATGTGGCGGCGCCGGCGCCACCCGTCCGGAGCTACTGTCCGGAGATGATGATGATGGCACCCGATGGCGGCGCGCGGCAGATTGAGCCGCGGCTCTGCTGTGCAGCGTGCACCACAGCGAGCGCGCGCCAACGTCTACAGGGACAAGACTGCAGGCGGCATCATTGCGGTCATAAAGCCGATGGAAATTGCCAGTGATGTTTCATGCGCGCCCACCCCTCACTGACGTGGCGGGCACCCCTTTCGAGTACACCTTGCGAGGTGATTACGGTGCATTGACACCATGGCGGCACCCAGGCCACGAACGCAAGCAGGCGTATTATGCGCCGCACCACACGAGCGCGGTGGCAGGGTGCGCACCCGCTGAGGCCGACCACCGCCTGCCCGCTCGAGCAGTCGGCACCGAGAGGACAGCTCTCGCAGCCCTGCTGACCTGCCTTGCTCTGGTAGAACTTCACGCCTTGGTCGCGGCACAGGCGGCACATTGTGGCACCTGCCTCCGAGTTTGCTGAGCCCACGGGACATAGGTCGCACACATTGGTAGTCACGTTGTGGAAGCTTCCAGCAGGGCACATCTCGCACATGTTGCTGGCCAAGCTGAACACCGCACCTTCTTTACAGAAGCCGTCTCCGGGAACTGCAGCGAGGCCCTCCTGCCCTGCAGCGAGGCCGCACCCCTCTCAAAATCAGTCAATCCCCAATCGAAACCCGCCCTGTGGAAGCCGGGCGTCCATCCTTTACAACCAGACCCCCCTTGCAGCCTAGGCAACGAGGCGGCAACCCCGTCGAAATCGGACTGTACGCAACCTTCGAAGCCATGCGGAAGCTCTCAGCAGAAAGTGCCAAGCGGTCGTAAGCCAAACACCTGACCCGATGGACGAATCCTCGATCACGCGCGCCGCAAGCATGGCTGACAATGCCACACTCAGGTGCAGCTGCCTCGCGCGAATGGCTAAACACATATAGCTCACTTATCCACCTCCGATGAGATGATTCCGGTCAGCTTCAGAGACATGACGCCGAAGTCGCCACTTAGCCTGGGAACAAGTCATGTTTGCTTCGGGGGAGACGATGCTCTGATAATCAATGCAGTCGAAGTCGTGCGTTTTGGAACCATTCCATTTCCAGTCAAGATCGCGCTCTTGACCAATTCCTGTGAAATGAGATGGTGGTCTCATCTGCTGCATCTAAGCGCGCAGCGGGTGTACGGCAAGGGACCCTGCCTGTGGACCAGAGAACCAGCCAGCAGTCCGAGGACCCTTCCACACACTCTTGGTAGCTGATCTCCGGGCTCCAGAATCCGACGCCGTGGAAGGCCGTGCCACCCGCATGGTTGACCACCTCGTATGTGAGCCCGGTGGCGCGATCGCCAGCGCTGTCGAATGCAATCTGCCCGGAGGCGCCCACAAATGATTGGTTCAGCATCTCGTTCAGGAGCTGCGCACCGGCGACCACGCTGCCCGACTGCCCGAGGTCGAGTCTGGGGAGCAGGTTGTGTAGGGCACGCGCCACGACGTACACCGCATCATACCAGATTGCCACTGCGCCGGTCGGTAGGTCCGATCGGCTGTGGTTCAGCCCCACACACGTATCATATGTTGTAAGATTGTCATCCGAGTCGTGGCGCATCCACAGTGGTGTCCCGACCCCATCCTCCTGCGGATCGCACCACTCTGCCGACTCGTCGATCGTGGCGGGCCGAGCGCGGAAGCGTTCCGCAAAGGCCCGGAATTCAGGGGCCGCCTGGTTGACATAGGGCGTCACTGCGAGGAAGCCTCGCAGAATGTCGTTGCGTTCGGCCTCCGACCGCTGCGGGGATAGGTTCTCCCACAGCAGATACCCCACGGTGGCCTCGCTCCCAATCCAGACGTACCCGCCGCCGCCGACCCCTGCGTCATACGACTCCTCCATCAGCCGAGCGGTGTCTTCCGCGGTGCCGAATGTGACAATGATGAGGGCCCGCGACTGCCCCAGGCCCTTCACCACGTCCGTGAACTCGGCCGCACCGAGAGCGTAGGTAAACGAGGCTACAATGTAGATTCCGTGCAGCGCTGCCTGGTCGTGGAATGCTTCGATGCCACTGCAGCCCCCCGCCCTCCGCTTCTCCACACCTCCGTCCTCAAATCCAATTTCCGGACCGCTCGATTCACATGGCATACCGGCGGCAATCGCAATCCTAATTGTACGTGTGGATCAGCAGCTGATGCAAAGCCGCCTTTATTCAAACGAGTTTGGCTGATTTGTTCAAATTGGAGTGCAACAGAATTTTTGTGGTTTCAGACTTTCAGAATCCGTGACTCCTGCTGCATTAGAGCCGAATGACACATGTAGCTCCGTGACACAAACAGGATGTACAAGTAGCCACGAAGCGACACGCCTGTTCAGCTCTGTTCCTTTTGCTCTTGCAAACAGGAACTTCACGGGTACCTACGGTACTCTGTGAGGCACACTGCAAAATCTGATTTGTAAGAATTTATTCACCTGTTTCACCTGTAAACAGTAGAGTAGGTAGTGACAAGACCACTAGGTTGTACGACGGCGATCGAACGACGACGGGAGATCTAACAGCGAAGTCGCGGGGACGGCGTTTACGACTGCAAACGACGGCTTCACATCGGCTACGGCAGTACGATTGACTACACTGTGACTCCTTTGAGGGAGAAGAATGGCTGGAAATGCTAAGGGCAAGACTCCAGAGGATTTCCCTCCCCTCCCGGGGAAGCCAGACATCGGGCAGGCTTCCCCTTCCCCCGCAGCACTGACCACACAGGACGTGCTGATGCAACAAATTCTGATCATGCAAAAGCAGCAAGGGGAGCTGCTTGAAATGCAGAGGCAGCAGGCAGAGGAGCATCGCCTGCTGCGTGATGAGCTTCACCGACAAGCACAAATCAACGTGGAGTTGGAGGCGAAGGTGGCAGCGAAGCCTGGGACTTCTGACCCGGACACCGTAGCCAAGACCGCCGAGCAACTTCTGGAGAGAAGGAGGAAGCTGGCGTACGTGCCAGCAGCCTCAGTCAACCCGTTCCCGCCGCGGCCGGCTATGCTGACATCGAGAATGCCTCAGTTGTACGACCTGCACGGCAACAAGACGTACGACGCTCTCTCCAAGAAGTCCAACTTCTCAATGAAGTACGAGTGCCTGGTTCTGGCTCCGGCGCTGTCGTATTTGCACGACGTGGTGTACGAATGCAACGAGACGTTGGACGTGAACGAGGACTGCGATTTGTCGGGCAGCGAGTGGCTAAAACGTTTCCACGCAGTGACCAACTCTGTGCACGGCGTGTACGCGATGCTGTGCAACAGGTGGACGATGCTGGAACTGCGCGGGCAGCTGGAGCAGGAGCCTGGATCTTCACAGCGGGGAGGATCGGACGCTCTACGTGCTAAACTGCAGTTCGTGGAGGACAGAGTCTACCAGGCAGCGGACGGCGTGGTGGCGGACGAGGTGTTGCAGCAGTGGCTGAACGACTTTGACAAGAACCGCGGCAAGGCAATGTTGAGCCTTACGTCAAAAAATGCAGCGAGTGCGGAAACGCGGGTCGTGAAAGATCCACGGGACCGAGACCAGCGCTGGACGGAGAACGAGCGGCGTAAGAAGTACGAGGAGAAGGACGGTAAGAAGCCTACCGACAAAGGCGGCAAGGGCCGGGGCGGAAAGCCCGCGGCCGATGTGTGATGTGCGTGCCGCCGCCCCGTCCAGCGCAACAGCCCTCTCCGGGCGCTGGTCGGGGGAAACTCACCGTGCAACAGCAGGTGAGACAACGGAGGGGAGCATGGCGCGCGGCGGGCGCCAGTTCCGAAGTGATGCAATGGATTACTCACGGGGTGAAGTTGAGGTGGAAGCGCGGGCCTCCGCCTCCGTTCGACCACGGGGTGTCACTGAGGGATGCTACGCGGCAGCAGCAGGTGTGGCTGGACGCGGAGAAGGAAAGGCTGCTACAGAACGGTGCCTGGACGAGAGCGACGAGAAGATCTCATGTTTCTCGCGCTTTTTTGTGCCGAAACCGGGTACGAACAAGTGGAGACTGGTGGTGGACTTCCAATGGCTGAACCAGTGGTGTGTGAAGAATCGCGTGATAATGGAGACGCTGAAGAAACTAAGGAGACTGGCGAAGCCGGGCGACTGGTGCTTCAGCTTCGACCTCCAGGACGGTTTTCATGCGCTGGGGATCCACCCGGACTTTCAACGCTTCATGCAGTTCGACCTGCAAGGGGACCTGCTTCAATGTTCAGCGGTGCCGTTCGGGTGGAACGACGCTCCGAGGGTGTTCTGCAAGTTCGTACGCGTGATGGTGGAAGCTCTACGTTCTCCACAGGCAGCGGAAGATCGCAGAGAAATCAGGAGGCTGCGGGACGGTTCCGCAGTACGACAGCGATGGTCAGTCCGTCGCAGAGCAGGTGGTGCTGGCGAGAACGCGAACCGTCACAGCGGAATGCGAGTACTACCGTACATGGACAATTTTCTGGTGCTGGTCGACTCTCAGAGAGAAGGCTTTCTGCGTCGAGAAAAAGTTCGACTGGTGCTTCATCGACTAGGCCTACGGCGGAACGAGAAGAAAGGCCAATGGGAGCCTACACAGGTGGTGGAGCACCTCGGTTTGGAGGTGGACCTGAAGCTGGGACAATTCCGTGTAACAGAACGACGGGTGCACAAAATCCACACCAGGGCGAAGGAGATCCTGTGCGACGCAGCGAGAAATCGGAGGTGGATTCCTGCCAGGAGACTGGCTTCCTTCACGGGACTCTGCCAATCCGTGTACTTGCAGTACCAGCGGCGCGGCTCTACCTACGGGAGCTCTACTTCGTGCTGGCAGAGAAACGCAGCTGGGGAGCAAAGGTAAAGATCTCGCGTGCAGCTCGGGGGGACTTAGAATGGTGGTCCAGGCTGCCTGTGATGAGCAGGTGGAATGGGCGCAAGATCTGGAGATCCCCGATGAGAGCGAAGGTGCACACAGACTCTTCGATGATGGCCTGGGGAGGAGTGCTGAACCTGAAGTTCCCCGCGAGTAGTTTCTGGCCAGACGAGATGCGCAACTGGCACATCACACACCTGGAGCTGGAGGCTGTGTACAAGACCGTGCAGGCGTTCCTGCAGGAGCTGGAGGGCAAGGTCGTACGGCTCTACTGCGACAACCAGGCGGTGGTGGCGATGCTCTCACACTTCACCTCCAGGAACCTGGACCTGATGAGGAGAATGCGGAGGCTCTGGCTGCTGCTGGATCTGCACGACATCGAGTTGCAAGCTCGTTACATCCGCAGCGAGGCCAACGTGTGGGCCGACAACCTTTCTCGCTGCGAGGATTTGGACGACTGGAGACTCAATCGAGACTGGTTCGTGTGGGCCAACAAGCAGTGGGGCCCCTACACAGTCGACCGGTTCGCTTCCGAGATCTCCGCGCAGCTTCCTCGGTACTGCGCTGCGTGGAAGGACCCGAAGTGCGAAGGTGTGGACTCTCTGACGTACGACTGGCGGGGGGAGAACAATTGGGTGAACCCCCCGTGGGCGCTGCTGGACGAGGTGGCGCACAAGCTGCGAGAGGAGGGGGCCGCTGCTACGGTGGTGGCTCCGTACTGGCCGGGACAGTCCTGGTTCAGGGAGTTGGAGGCCCTGGCCACCGAGGTGGTGATCATGCCACGACGCAGGGACTTATTCACTCCGAGCAGGCTGGGAGGGTCCGAGCTGCTCGGGCCCTCAAAATGGGACGCTGTGATGTTCTTCATCGAGGCGCGCCCGTGAGTTGCTACGCTGCTGAAGTACGAAGGAGCTCTGCTTCGTGTACGACAGCAGCCGAGGTGACCGTGGGCTCTAAAATCAAGGTGTTCTGGAAGGACGATGACTGCTTCTACCCGGGTGTGGTGAAGGAGTTCGACGAGGACGGGAAGGCGCACGTGCTGTACGACGACGGCGACGAGGAGACACTGGACCTGTCCAAGGAGAACTTCAAAATCATTAACAACTCGGGCGTGTCGGAGCTGACGGACGAGGCAGCGGACGCGGACGGTGAGAACATCGACTGCGGAGGCGACTACGAAGAGAACAAGCACGGTGGTGCTGTACAAAACTTCCTCACGCGCTCACTCTGTGAGCGGTGGAGGAGTGAGTTGGGACAATCCCGGCTCACAGAACTGGCAGTGACAATGCAGAGAAAAGCACTAATGGACACGACGATGAGCAACTACGGACCGAAGGCGCGGCGCTTCATTTTATTTTGTGAGCAGCACCAACGGCCGTGGCTGCCAGCATCGGAGGCGACTGTGTTGCTGTGCATCGCCTCTCTGTTGAAGGACGGGGGCATCAAGTCAGCTTCTTTGCAGCCGTACCTGTCAGCCATCAACAACTACCACGAGGACCTGCGATTTCCTGGACCAGCGAAGGGTCGTGCTGTGACCCGAGCTGTGAAAGGGATGGCGACCATCCAGGCAGAGCTGGCGGTGCAGGAGGAGAACATCGAGACCCAACGGACTTGGCTGCCAGCGGCACACGTACGACGTAATCACGAAGCAGCGCTGAAGTTGACTCCGAGATCTCCTGAGGAGCTGCGGCTGCTACGAGCCTTCGCCTACGTGGTTGTTGCCTTTGTGACCTTTGGCAGACCGGACACGGGGACTTCGTTGTCACGACAGCACGTTCATTGTGGCGACAGTGAGTTCTCGGTGGTGCTGCTGAAAGAGAAAGGACGGCGACATCACTTGGTGAAGAGACGCCTGCGCATCCCCTGGAGGGGAGTAGCTCTTTTGAAGGAGCTGATCGAGCACTGGGAGTTTCACCGTGACACGGCTTGGAGCAGATCTGAGAACACTCAACCTGACGCCTACTGGCTGCTACCCGAGGACCCGAAGAACTTCAAGGCTTCAGTGGCAAATGACTGGATTGGTCTGGCTCTCAGCGAGCTGGATTGCAGACCCCCGGAAGGAGGTCATTTTTCTGCACACCGCACTCGGAAGGGTGCCACGACGTGTGCTCGAGCTGTGGGTGTTGCAATGGAGAAAGTGTGCTTCTTCGGAGGCTGGTCACAGTTCTCTTCGGCAGTGCAGCACTACATCGACCCGACAGCTTTGAGGGACGCAGACATGAACTACTACTTTGAGTGGTTAACATGGTCACAGTGACAGAGATCAGATTTCTTTTGTGTGCCTCACAGTTTCATCTTTGGTTTCATGGCAAATGAGGATTCGAGCAAAAGAGAAATGTTCAAATTGGAGTGCAACAGAATTTTTGTGGTTTCAGACTTTCAGAATCCGTGACTCCTGCTGCAGTAGAGCCGAATGACACATGTAGCTCCGTGACACAAACAGGATGTACAGTTCTCTGCTGCCCGAGTCTTCATCTGGTACCATGGGTTTGACTTGTATTGTTTCGTCATTATCCCATGCCTCCGTGAAGGTCCCTATAGTGCATGCTTGCTTGGCTGCTTCGTCAGCTTTTTCGTTTCCCGCAATTCCTGTATGTGCCTTGACTTTCAGTAAAGAGACCGTGTGCCCCGCTGCTACCAACGCTTCAATGTTGACCAGTATGGCATATAGGAGGTCTCTTTGCCGGTGGTGTTCCATGCTGTGGGGTTTTGTTCTCATGTTCTCCAGTTGTCTAATGGAGTTGGCACTGTCCGTGCAAATGGTGAGTCCTTCGCCGCTTGGTGGCGGCGGGAGTGTAACTGCTTTCTGTATGGCAAGAAGCTCGGCTCTGTTCACCTCTTGGTCCTCACCTTCCCATCTAATCATGTGGGCCTCCCCTTCTCCGGACCTGGGGTCCCATACCGCAGCTCCTGAGGCCCATTCTTTGCCTCCTTCCTCTGTTTCAATTTCTCTCTTGCTGCCGTCTGTGTATAGGTACGAGGTCGCTTCGTGTGCCCTTTGAGGGGGGGGTATGTCAGTTGGGCTGGTGTGTCACTCGGGGGTAGGTTCCTGGGGTCCTCTGTCCGGTCTCTCGTTAGTTCCCATCTTCTCCCTTGGACCCCCGGCTCGTGCTCGGGCCAGAAGTCGGCGGGGTATCTGACAATTTTTGACCTCGCCACTTTGTCCCATAGCATTTGGGCGTCAGTCTGTCTTCTGAGTCTGGTGTGCGAGGTATTCGCTTCTATCACCTGTTGCACTGTGGGGGGGGTGAATATCCCATTTCCCTCCCCTGCTACCGGGGAGGAGTTCCCATTTGGCTGGTCCATCCTCCACATGGAGGTAGCCGTCCTCCCACCAGGTTTCAATTTCTGTCTGTACGTTGAGGCACTGGGGGCAGAGGTCGTTCCTTATGTGCGGCCTTGCGTTGCACATTCTTCCCATTGCATCCGTCATGTCCTTTGTTTTAATCTCCGGGAATTCATATCTCTGCCATGGTCTTGTGTCAATAATGCAGTCGGTACCGGGGGTGTATCCTTCTTGGTTTGGTTCGTGCTTGTCGTGCTGGTTCGCCTCCCTTGCCGGCTGTTTGGCGGTTGTGGTCGTGCGGACCTTGCTCTGCGGGCAAGTTGTGAGTGCCTTTCTTATGCAATCCGCAGCAACGTCTGGGTCCCCGCAGTGGGCCTGCCACCCCGCTTTGTTGGCAACAATCAGTACCCTGAGGTTCCAGTTGCACTGCTTCGCTTGCTGGTGTGTGGCACCCATCCAGTGGTCAGGGGGCAGGAATGTGAATTTGCCTTGCGGTATTTCAAGCAGTTCGTGCACTAGGTGCCCTGCATGTGCGTTGTAAAGTTTCCTATAGGGGTTTTTTTCATACGTCGGGTATATTCCGACCCCGAATACTGGGTCCTGTGTGGTGGTGGCTGCAATGGCGAAGTCCAGTGCCTTCTTGAGGTCCTGTGGCGTGTATTCTGGGTTGAACTGGTAGGCCCCCAGTTTCATCCAGTTTGCAGTCCAGGCTGAGCCTCTGGCCCCGAACACCTTGTCTCTGTCATATTTGGCGTAGTAGTTCGTGGTGTTGTGGTGGACATTGAGGGGTGAGGCGAATAGTTCAGTGTTGAGTCCGAATGCCTGTTGTAGTGCTCTTTGCATCTGGGCGGGGAATGTCCAGTGGTTTTGTAGGTTCTTTTTCCTTTCCTCCTTTTCTTCTTTGCTTGAGTATCTAATAAGTAGGTGCCCTACTTCTTCCTCAAATGTGGAGACTTGTATTTTATGGTCCTCCCACATCTCAGTGCGTAGCGTGCGTTGGTGCGGGGTTTGGTGGTGTGTGGTACCCACTGCTTGGGTGTACCTTTCATGTAGCCTGAGAAGCTTCTCTTTTGTAAGGGTGCCTATGTACTTCCCGTTCCTGTGGTAGCTGTGGGCGAGGTCCCCTTCCATCCGCAGTTGGCAGTGGTGTTCTCTGTTGTCCGCAATGTCCTGGCCCGGGTTGGTTTCCGTCGGGTCCAGGGTGAGGTTTCCCGCATGTAGTGTGGGCCAGGCCTGTCCCAGGTGAGGCCTTCCGGCCAGTATCTCCCTGAGACCTCTGGGGTGGGTCACTTGGGAGCCCCTGGCTCGTAGCCTTCTTGTCAAGGTTGGGAAGGTGGTCGCACTTTGGCCCCTTCGCTTTGCGAGTTTCAAGAAGTCGGTTATGGTTTCTCTTGTACTCCACGAGTAGGAGTCTTCCCCTGTTGGGTGCCTCCACTGGGTTCTGTACTGTGTCACTTGGGAGTGTGGGTCCGTTGGGTCAATGAGTAGGGTCCTCATTGCCACAATTTCTTTCGGTTTGTCTATCGTTTGGCCCTTCTCAAAGCTATCTGCTTCCATTTTTCTCGCCATGGGGTCTACCTCATCTATCCACTTAGTTTGTAGGTCTTCGTGGAGGTCTTGTGGGACTTCCTGCTCTTCCCCCCACGTTTGACCGGTGGTTTCTGTCTCGTTAATTCTTGTGAGCGGGTGCAGGGAGAGTTGCCTATGAATCTCTTCTCTGGGGACTAGTTTCGCCTCCCATTCCGTCATTTTAGCCCGTAGTTGTTCCGGGTTGAGGCGCGGGAGGTTGGTTCGCATCGTGTGGGGGTCCAACGGCCCCTCACTGGGCATGCTCCTGTATTGTTGCTTCAGCCGTCGGTTTGTGAGGCTGTCATAGAAGTCCTCTGGCTTCGCTATGTTCCTCGGCTGGGCTTCGCAAAGGTATGGGTATAGGTGTGCCAGGCCTTTTGCTATGGCACTGCGGTCTGCGCTGAGGGTTGCATCTGTGCATTGTTCCCTGACGTTTACCTGACTAATTGCGTGTTGGCCATCCCTGGTGGTAAGGAAGGCTAGGTCCGGGAAATGCGTGAATAGTTTGAGGCACGTCGTGAAATTTATCGCAGTCGGCGTGTCCTTGGGTATTGTGAGCTTGGCGGTTTGGTCTGTGCACATCGCTTGCCAGTCCGGAGGCGCCGGCAGGTCCCCATCCATCATTTTGCCAGCTTTTGTTTTTCTCGTGGTTCCTTCCATTTCTTTGTCAGACTTCCTTCTTGTCGCCCCTTTTAGCTGCTCCATTATCTTCGGTACTGGGGTCTGGAGTTGTTTGAGCATCCCTTCCGTTCCTTGGGGCGTAATGTTGTATCTGAGAAGGGCATTGAGTTTTCTTAGTGTGTTGTGTTTTGTCTGGTGTCCCCCCCAGAGTTTGTCAAGGTCTGTGCAATTCTTGCGTGTGGTGCAGTGGTATTCTATCAGTCCTCTGGTGGACCTGCTGACGTGGGACATTCTGAGTCTTGACCTCAGGTTTATTTGCCTCCACACAGGGCCCCGTACAGCTCCTCTGTCCTCCTCACTGTGCATGGCTTCCAGCAGTCCGCTCCAAATTGCCTGGGCGTAGACTGCCTGGAGTGGCACCATGCCCAATCCGAACCTTTCCTTTTCCTGTGTGGTGAAAATGTTCGGTGTTCCGTTACGGGGTAGACCTTGTATGTTCTTTGTGGCCCCACCTATTACTGTGTCGAAGTCGTCTATTTCACCCGCGGTGTAGAGGCCTAAGTGCAGTCCATATCTGAACTTTCCCAGTATTGCAGAGTGGAGGGAGTACTCTTTTTGGTCTGGGGTCAGCGGCGAGCGCAGTAGTGCTTGTATCCTGTGGTTCATTTCCTCCCTGGCAGCTTCCTTCTCCTTGTCCCATCTGCCTGTGAATGCCAGTAGTACTCCTAGGTACTTGTATGTGTCTTCCGGTTTGAGTATTTTGAAGTGGCTCAGCTTACCATCCACCCCAACCGTTTTGAGGTCCTTATGGAGTTGTTTAGGTATGGAGACCCCATTTTTTATGCCTGTTATGGCTGACTTGGTAAGGTTAATTTTGAGTTCACTCCATCGTGAGAATGTCTCTAGCTTGTGTAGCTGGGCTCGCATGTGGAAAATCGTGGGGCATAGTATGAGCAGGTCGTCGACGAACGCCCCTGCTGTCGTCCTGAGGGGGCCCAGTCTTTCCTGCTCGGCTGCGTGTTTGTGTTGGTACCCATGCTCCCCCACCTCCAGCCATCTCAACAGCGGTTCCTGGTATATTATGAAGAGGAGGGGGCTCATGCTGTCTCCTTGGAGGAGTCCTCTTTGCACCTGGACCATTTCGTGAGAGGTTTCCCCCCCTACCCTGGTGTACATTGACATGGTGTCATGACTTTGTGTACCTAGGACATCTCGCACTACTTGTGTAAGCTCATCAGGTATCCCAAGGTACTGCATTGTATGTAGCAGCTTGTTGTGGTCCACTGAGCCATATGCATTTTCGAAGTCAACATACAGGCCATGCAGTTCCCGTCCGAAGACATTTGCATCCTCTATTGCGTTGGTCACTCTCGTGAGTTGTCTGAGTGTGTTTCTTTTCTCTCTGGAGCCTTCCTGTGCCTGGGCTAGTATCCCCTGTGTTTCGCAGAACGTGGAGAGCATGTTTGCTATTTGCGAGGTGTACAGTTTGAATACTCCCTCCAGTAGGGCTATGGGCCTGTAGTTTTGCTGCAGGGTGACATCTCCTTTCTTGTGGTGAAAGCAGAATGTCCCTCTCTTCCAGGTGAGGGGGACGTGTTTGCTGTTCCACATCTCCAGCATGAGCGCATGTAAGGCATCGTGGAAGTCCTCTGGCATGTACTTGAGAATTTCGTTAGGGGTTCTGGTGGGGCCTGGTGCCTTGTTGTTGTTTAGGGTGTGTACTGCCTTGCTGTAGCCCTGTCTACTTATCGTGAGGTCCATTCCCTTGGGGTCCGGTCTTGGTGCCTTTACGAGTCGCTCCTTGTGGGCTGGGTCTTCCCATGGTGGGGGTGCTAGGTCGGGTAGACTCCGGTGTTCCATCCTATATGGTGCCGAGTGGGCCATGTGGTCCACTAGTGCGTTTGCAATGTTCTTGTGGCCCACAGCTAGGTTGCCCTCCCTGTCCTGTAGGGCCTGTATATTCGCCGTGGGGGCATGGCCTGTTTCTTGGGCCTTGGCATAAATCCTTTTGTGGTATCGTTTCTGGTTGTTCCAGTATTCTCTTACTGTTTTGTCATTATGCCTTTGTTTGGCTCGCTTCCAGTGCTGTTTGACCACTTTGTGTGCAGCCGACCTTTCTTTTTTGGCCTCCTCAGTGAGCCAGGAGACCCATTCCTTTGTGTCTGCATTGTCCCTGTTTGTCGGGCCTCTTGTTTCTCCTTCCTTCAGGTGGCGGAGAGTTGTGTGTTCCGTGTGTGGGTTTCGTAGTTGTCGTTTGGTTTTCTTGTGCATCCGCATTTTGAGTATCGCGGCATCTCTTTCTTTTCTGTCCTTTTTGCTCATCAGTAGGTCCGTTGCCCCATGGGTGGAGGTTCTTCCAGTTATCACCGTCGGTAGTTCCTCGTCCTTCAGCGCGCAATTGTTTGCTCTGTTGAGTATACTCAGCACTGCCTCTCCTGCTCTGTCTATTGTGGCATGTGCCACCTGCTTGTTGCCTTCTTCCCTACATTGGGTGGCTATCCCTATCATGTCTTTCAGCTTAGCAGTCCTGGCGTAGTCGTGTGTTCTGAGGAGGACGCTTTGGAGGGTTTCCCTGTGGGCTTTGCTCAAGGGCGTGTTCAGTTTCACTTGCCCTGGGTGGGGGTCTTGGTCCACGTATGGTTCATGGGTGTCTATGCTGTCTAGCCGAAGGGTCGTAAGGCTTACCATCTCGTGGTCACTCGTGTGGTGTTGAGTGAGGTGTGCGGTGCTTCCCCTCTCGTATTGGGCCCGTTTGTCCTTCGGTGCTAGCCATCTGTCAATGTTTCTGTTCTCTGCCCAGTTCAGCGTGGTATTAACCGTTGGACCTACATTATGGAGGTTCAACTCTTCCGCGAGCTTTTTCCATTGTCTGTCGGTTTTCGTTACCCTCTTTCCTGTGCTGGTGTTGCTTGCATTGAGGTCTCCTCCAACAATGACATGCTCGTTCGGTTTTTCCGCTGTTCTTCGGAACAGGTTGGCTGTGTACTTTAGTATCTTGTCTCTGGTTTTCCCCTCCTCCGCTCCCGGTGGGTTGTATATGCCCAGCACGTGGTACATCACTTCCCCGGGCAGGTGTAACACCACATGGAGTAGGTACCCCTCCAGGTGCCTCGCTGGGACCACATGGTGGTTGTGAGCGTGGCCGTAGGGGCTGCTAAGGAGTATGGCTACTCCTCCTTTCACTGGCTGCTCTGCAGCACTGCCTGCTTCTTTCGCCTCTGTTTTGGTGCCTATTGCAGTGTACTGCAGGTCTCTGAATTTCCTCATCACACTGTCGTGTGCATGCTTCACTTCCGTGAGCACCACCACTTGTAGACCCAGTTGGTTCTGGTGTCTTTTCCTGACTGCCTCTGCTAGGTCGAGGCAGGCGTCACTTTGTCCCGCTATGTTCCATGTGAGCATGTGTAGGCGGTCTTCTCCTATCTCCCCCTTTTTTGGTTCCGTGAGGGGGGGCTGGTGTTTTCGGGGGTCTTTGCTTGTTTCCGGTGCCTCCTGTTGCACGTCTTCGAATTTCTCCCATTGTGCAGTGGGTTCATCGCTTGTCTCTTCCCCCCCCTCGTCCGAGTGGGTTTCCATCGTTCCCTGCTCTCCGAGCGTGTGCTCATTGTCCCTTGCCTGGTTCATGGGGGTCAGTCTATGGAGCCATTTCCATAGTCCCTGTTGCTTTGTGTGTACTCTGTGCCCCCCCTCCTGGGTTCGTGGCGGTTGTGCCTCGGCTTGCGGGTTTGGGTTTGGGTCATCAGTGGGTTCCCTGGCCCCCGTCATTTGCTGACTGCCCCCTGGCGTTTGCTATTTCTTAAAGTATCGTTAAACCACAATTATTCTAGCTTGGTGTGAAGTTCGGTTGGTATTATTGTGATAGCTTCAACTTTTGACTGTTTTCTGCTTTTCACTTTCTTTGTGTTGCAAAACGGCGCCGCTATCCCGCTGCACCATGCTTGTAGAGGCCGTCGTCCGTGGAACTTGATTCCCGGCTTGAGATCAAACCCAACGGTTTCGCTGACGGGGTGTCTATGGCGCAGGGCATTCTGCACAGTCTATGGCTTTTTCTTTTCGAAGTAGGTTTTCCCCAGATATCAGTCCCGACTGCGTCAGACCCTCAGGTATAATGCACGCTGGAGTTTGTAGTTATAGCCATATGAGGGGGTCCTGTCTCAGCGGGATACCCCTGCTGAGCTCAAGTTGAACTCCTGACATCCCCATCTCGGGCGCACACTCGGCTGGGCACTGCGCAGTCGAGTGTGCGCCCGAGACAAGCGGTATTCGCTGCACGAAGCATTGCGCAGCATAGCATATTATAGTTACGCCCACAGCATATCACAACACCGCGCAGCAGGGGCACGGCATCCGGCTGCGGAAGTGGAGGATCCGACATAGCACAGCACAGCACAGCACAGCATATGCAAAACTGTCACAACAACAAACACGCTTAGAAGGGGTCCCTCGGGCAACCCTGAAAGGCCTGTCGGACCCCCCATATTTAGTCACGCTACCGCAGCCCATGTCAGACCCCACCGCACTTGCCCCCATCGCACCCGTCTCAGCCGTCAGCAAACGCCCCAACCATGACCCCCTTTTTCAGTAAATGCCATTCCCCCCTCAGTCACGGTCCTACCCCAGTTCATTGTCCGCTCGAGCGCCCGGAGCATATCACGTTCACCCTCCAGCTCAGATCTCCCTCCCAGCATAAATCATGCACGACGCCTCGCCAAGCGCTACATCGACGTCGCCGCGACCAGCCCGTGCCGATCCGCGAGCACCGCAGAGCGTCAAGCACGACATCACGCGAAGTGACATCACGACATGACCACACATGACGTCTCGGCGATGCATGACAGGGCAAACGCAAGCGCGCGTGGACACCAAACGCCGCTGTCACTGGGAACCAATGGTCACAGGGCACCCGAAACGACAATGGCATTCACGGACTTCCACTATATATGCTCGCTTGAGTATTTAGCTAGCTCCTGCTTTCGAAAAGTTAGATCCGAACCTTTCAAAACCATTCTGCGGGATAGTGATATTTGCCTCTTGTGGCGTAGTATTAAATGTGATATACGCATACATATGCTTCGAATCCACAGAAAGAAAAAGAAAAAGAAAAAACCACGCCCGTCGGGCGTATGAGTAAATTAATTTCCCCGGCCCTACTCTGGGCCGGACCGCCACTGGTGGCGGCCTTAATGGGACAATTTATACTGGGTGGTTCTCATCTTTCTCCTTCTCTTGCTTTTGCTGTCTGAGTCTTC
>LGRX02010828.1:0-22451 GCA_001247695.2 Cymbomonas tetramitiformis
GAGCTCGCAGGACCCTCATGCGTGACACGATGCGTGGTACACAAAAGAGAGGTGCCACACAAATACTTTCTATTACGAAATATTACAAAGCGGTTGTGCAAAGTCAACATACAAATACACGTAAGCTACGTAAGCTACTTTGAAAGTCACTCTACCTGAATATCCTCGCGATTGAAGTCGTCCGCGTACCAAGGCCAACAGCTCCACAGGCTCCACGCTTGCGTCGATGGTCTTTTCGACTGACGAGCTGTTTCAGGCACAAAGGATTACACGATTCTTATTAACATCTAAAATCGTGTGACTGTGCAAGAAAAAGAAGAAATACTAACTAGCAAATTGTGCCGACAGGACAATTGAAAGCAAGTTTATTCAAGTGCAAAGTAGTCTAGCAAAATCATAATTGCATACTATTCGAGCAACTTGTCACGAGGCATACCTGTTTAACTGTGAGGGCTATCCCTCATCGATTCGTTGAACGAGTGAAAAGCCCCCTGCCGTCACTATCCCGACACACACCCGACTCTCTTAATTAAAAGAAAGACTAAACCAAGTGCGATGCAATAAAAAACTCAAACAAGGACAAGAACGTACCTTAAATTGGCTGGGTTAGGTTTCACCCCAGGGCGTGCCGAAGGCTAACGCACTCCCAGCCTCATTTGAGCGATCTGTCTATCTAAAACAAAGTTCGCATCGTCGGACCTTAAAAGCTACAAGCACCTATATCACTATACTACTTATGCAAGTGCAAATCGCGCTACAAGTTGCAAAGTTCAAAGGAAACAGTGCTCTGAGGATGATGCCACCACACTTGCGAGCAAAAGAGCGCCAAAGGTAGTGCCACACTATTCGTCGAGATACGTACCACCTCTGGGTTATTTTGAATGTTACTTTGCTGCGAGATGACACCCCACGCTTGGCAGTCTTGACATTCCTGTACCCGGCGGTACCACCAGGCGGCAATTAGCACAACAGTCGCAATGACTGCAAAAGACATGCTACGGAAAGCATGGACACATACCTTAGATTCCCAGTGTTTCCACACCACCAGAGCCCAAAAGCAATTGGGGTGGTAACTGGGATCGGCGCGTCGAATATTTATATCCCGCCTCCTCGCCAAGAGCCATGGGGCGGTTGTTATGCAATTTTGAGTTGCGACACTGGAACCTAGGCTGGGCCTTTTAAGAAGCTAAAAAGGCCCAGTTTTTCACAATCCAGTAAAAACATGCAAACAGGCACACACACCTGTAAAATTCTATTGAAGAATTCAATTCGAAAGCGCATTTTTCGAACTAGCTAGCCTAAAGGCAGAGAACGCACACAAAACAAGTACTTAAAAATCACTTAAACATCACGTAACGTGGGAGCTCCTAGCCCCACATCAAATGTCGAGCGTCCCTATACCAACTCACCTGCCCTTCAGGATATCACAATGAATCAAGGTGCGCAAGTAGATGCACCTTTCCGATCATGCTAAAAGGTTGTGAGCGCACCTGGCGGGAATGGTGTCCGCTCATTCCGTGGGTGACCAACGGCCATGGACCATTTTCAAACGTGCTCATGGACTTCAAATTGCGAACACTGTAAGTGAATTACGAAAGGAAAATAGGTGCGCAGGCAGGATCTACTCTCAAAATTTCGTTCGAAAATTATGGGGTAAATCATAGTTTTGGGCAAGCGACAAAGTGCGTGGGTGTGTGGGTTACGTAAACACCAAACGCATCTTGCTTGCGGCGACCACGCAATGACCAACCACCTGCGGAAAATATACGGTACGCGAAAATATCAGAAACTATTTTATACTAGCAACACAATACAATCAAATTATTTAGGCTGATCTAATCAGAGTTTGCAGTGTGGTTTTCGGCTCCGTGCTTTCAAACTTCGGAGACGCACGTAAGACTAAATGGGAAGTCAAGAGCTCACGATACTCAAGGTGAGGTCATGGTCATCGCCAGTGACATTTCTGCTGATGTCATCGATTACTGGAACGCGAAGAAACGGTGCAGTGCGTTCGGGATTTCCGATGACGGTTACGATCCAAAGCAAAACGAGAACGCGGATCGCGGATCATCACCATCGTTATGAGCACGCTCTCAGGCGATTCAGGAACGGGGATCGTGACGTGTCGTCTTTGTTACACGAGCGCTCCGCAACGGGGGGGAACGGGGAACAGTCGATTACGCATTCAGAACTGAACGCCGAATTCCAGATGTACGGGAGCCTGCCTGAAGTATGGAGCTGCGATCTGTGTGTGCAGGCGGGTCGGCGGTGTGACCCGTTGCAGGGAACTAGCCTCCAGCAACCCGGTCTGGTGATGTGTGGCCCATGCTACGACTGGCGCAACCAGCATGCGGTTGGGGCGCCCCGAGTGGTGCACGCTTTGCACCCCTCCAGCACATGTCCCAACTTCGAAAACATGGAAGGCTGGTCAAAGATGCCACCCCCGGAGGCGCGGCTGCACGCCACTCTCAAGATGTCCGACCTCGTCCTAGCCTGGGAAGTGCTGGAAGCCTTCGTTGGGAAGAAAGCGTGGGATGCGAGGCCGGAGGCAGAGAAGGTTGAGCTTGCCCGCATCAGGTGGATAGATGGTCAGGCAGATCCTCCGCGTGTCCCTGCACGCGTGGGACCGCTGACATTCGATGGGTCCGCTGACACACAGCGGACGGACACCTGTCTTCTCTACCAGCGGATGGGTGTGCATTGCCCCGGACTGCGCAGTCTGGTCTTTGGAATCCTGAAGGCGTGCAGGGCCTCAAACCTACCAAAGGTTTCGGATTGTGCGATCCCCACCAAGAACGTGGGGCACTTATTCCATTTATTTCAGGGTGCGGTGAAGGTGAACCACAAGCTGGCAGGCGTACTTGCCGACCGAAGCAAGTTGACCATGGATTTCGCGCTGGGCGTGGCTGTAAAGCTCACGCACAACTTCAACGGCGAGTTCCCGAACTTCAGTGGGCGGGAAGATGCAAAAAAGGGGGGTCCCCAACGCAGTTTGCTGGTCCGCTGTGACTGCTCACAGCAGGAGGGGGGTGACGAACCACGACCCGCGGTGTGGGATGGACGCTGGGAAGCGCGACCGACGGCCGCGTGCCGAAATGCTGAGGGGTCGCGATTGGCGCAGCCCGTGTGTACTCCCTGCATGGATCCCGATCGCACTGGCGCAGATGACGATGAAGACCGCGTGGGATAACCGGCACGTGACCGACGCCCGGCTACTGGAGTTGGCGCAACGCGCTTACCGTGACATCAAGCGCCCAAGCATTCGCTCCCTCTTCACCCCCGACGACTTGTGCACGCTGGGCATACCTGATCAGGTACGTAGGGCGCGCCGGAAAGGAGCACAAGGGAAGGATTGACGTGCTCATAGGCCACATGCAATCTCTGGGAGTTCAGTTTGATCAAAGGCACCGCATGTCATTGCCATCTCCGCTGGCCACCAGATGGAGGCGGCCCCAGTGTTTGCGGAAACAGCGGATGATGATTCTCAGCAGGCGAGGATACCCAACAAGAGAATGCGGTATACCCTGGTGGGAGGAGCCGGCGCAGATGGGAATGATACGAGCCACGACCTGGCGGACGCACAGGCCGTGGGATATATGGGATTGAGTCATTGCGAGGAAGGGGGGTCGTCAGATGCCCCCACCCCAGCCGAAAATGCATACTGGGAGGAGGTGTTGGATTTGCCGGACATCCCGGAAGAAGACATCGTGGAGGAGACGGGCGAAGGTGGTGATGCGGAGGCGGACCTCCTCTCCATCCCGGACTTTCTTTACGATGTACGCCCTGCTCGGGCAGGACGTGGAAACGCCTGTGCGTCTTTCTGATACATCATGTAGTGCGTATTGTAGTATGTACGTCATGCAACATGCGCAGGGGCATGCAGCGCACGCAGAATATGCACAGAAACTAAGCCAGGAGGGGACGGCCACTCGCAGGAACTAGCTGCAAAGGCGGGCATGGAAATCGAGGTGGAAGAGGCGGCCGCCTTGCTGCTGGCTCATCACGCAGAGGTGACGGTGTACGCGCCGGTGCCGGCGAAAGAGGTGACGGTGGACCCTCCGGAGGCAGGGAAAGCGGTGACGGTAGACGCGCCGGAGCCAGCGAAAGTGGAGACATTGGACGCGCCAGAGTCGGCCGAACTCAGTCCCAAAAAGATGGATCCGCTTCTAACGCATGGGCTGGCGAGCCCCCACGGAGTGACGCTGCAGGAAGCTGTGTGGTATTTGCTGGACATGAAACGGCGGCAGCAGTGGACAGACGCGCACTTCAACACGTTCATGAAAATCTTGAAGATGCTGCTGGGTGGAGCAACCACCAATTTGCCGGGGTCGCTCTGGCACATGCTACGCCTGATTGGTGCCGAGACCGTGTGGGACTACGCAGTGCATGTGTGTCCGAAGTATCACAGAACGTTTCCAGCTGAGACCAAGAAACCAGCGCAGGAGAAATGCGGGGTTCCCATCGCGTGGGATGCGGCGGGAGTGCCGGTCGGGTGGTGCGAGGAGGAGAGATACTGTGTGACACGTACGGCGCGGGGTGAGGTGTACCGCCCGCAGGAGTACTATTTCTACTTCCCGGTGAAACGGCTAGTCAGACGCTGGATGCGCAATGCGAAGTTTGCAAAGGTGCGTGCTGATACGCAGGCGCGAGCGCCTACAAACGCATGCGTCATGACCAGCCCGCACGTGGCGCGGATCAACGAGCACAGCACGGTTGGGGGCCGGCTGCTGCAGGAAACAGAAAGCACGGATCCCATGAAACCTGGAATGGTTCGGGCTGGAATGGCTGTGGAATACGGTGAGGATGACGCACGGGCGAAGAAGCACGACAAACAGTGAGTCCAGCCGACACCCAGCACTCCTACTACAACCAAGCCCCCCCCCTCCCCTTGATGTATGTTGAATGAAATGGCTGACCTGAACAGCGCTATGGTGCAAACGATGCGTTGCACGTGAGGGTGGGGACACACCACCGGGCGTAATGGTGGGAATGTGGCGCGCACGGTGCAGGGGATGGTCCACGAGGTTCGGAGCGATGCGGAGCGCGGACCTGCACCCTCGGGTACACGCCGCCACAATCTGCAACTCGAACCGTTGCGATGTGCCTTGTTACTAGAATAAGGCTAACCAGTGTAACGCATGCAGGTGGTCCCCTGCTGCTGGTCTGCTTCTGCAGTGTAGGCGTATGCAAGGTGCACTGCGTCCCGCCTTGCGTGCCGTAGGTTGTACACCTGCTAGCGTGTCTGGCTGTGAAGGCTTCCCGGTGATTGAGGAAGGGAGGACTGACGGTGCATCCATGCGGGTGTTCGCAGGATCGGGTTAGGATGGAATTTACCGGGCTCGTAATTGTGGTTCCGGGCCCTAGGCAGCACTGGAAGAACAATGACGTGATCCAAGAGCGCCTCGTGAAGGAGCTCAAGGAGTTACGCGACGGGCACGCTGACGACAAAGGCACGCCGTTCCGAGTATACGATGGTTACTTTGGCAAGTGGCATGATAAGTTCAGTGTGTTTCTGGTGCTGTGCTACTGTGACACCGTTGCGCGGAACGATCTGGGAAGGTTCGCTCCGGTGGCTGCCAGACGCAACGATTACCTGAGCCTGTGGGAGGGCACCCCCGGACCAACTGGTGGGATGTATTGCCTAGGCTATGCCAAGCCTATCGCACAAAGCTATTTACCGGACGGGGAGACGGCTTATGCCTGGGACCCGTCGGTGCTATTAACCCAGGAGGATCACGAGGAACTCAGAGTCAAGCTAACCCAGGAGGGCGCTGATCCCATGCGGACCGGGCGCTACGGCAAGGGTCCCCTGGAGGCCCTGGAATATTTCACCGCCATGTCGGCATACGTGCTGCCTTTCATGCACTGCATGACCTTCGGTGTCGTGAAGAGTACTGTGAAGATGTTCCGCCACAAGGTGCCCAACTGCGATGACACGTGCTACTTCAACGCCGCGCAGCTAAAGCAGCTACAGAAGAACGGCAAAGGGCTGTGTGCCCCGCACGACATGCACCGTGAGTACCAGGACGTGGTGCAATATGCAGGTAGGTGTGCTGGCAGGCATGATTGCAGGAAAGCTGTTCTTCCCATGCATGCGAGATCTACGTGCATTGTGTGCATGGGCCCGCCCGTTGTATGGGTTGACCATTGATTGAATGAACGGTGCATGCATGCTGATGTCGCCCGAAACGCTTGGTTTGTTTGCAGGGAACTACACTATGGAGGACTGGCTCAACTTCATTTTGATATTCAGCCCGCTGGTATTCATGGACGTCCTGGAGAGTCTCAACCGAGAGTTGGACAGGGCTTGGTGGAAGCTGAGGGAGGCTGTGATATATTTCATCCGGCAGGTGTGCGCCGGCACAATCGAAGACCGCGCAGAGGCTCGCGCACAAGCGGAGCTGCGTATGAGGGAGTTCGCTGTCATTATTGAGAACGAGTGCCCTATGAACATGCTGACGCTGAATCTACGCCTAGCCGTGGTACACTTGTGCAAGCAAGAGGAGAAGGTAGGCGTTGTCAGCTCCAACATCGAGCTATGGGTGGAGCGCCTGTTGGGGGAGGCGAAGGGGGTGGTGCCGGAGCCGGTGGGGGGGAAGGCCATCGATTCATGCATCGGTAACGCCTACTTGCTGAAAGACCGTGTAGATGACATGGCCCACTTGTACCCCGGGATCCGGTTCCTTCCAGACTATGTCGCGCACTCGGTGAAAGAGGACGGCCCGGGTTTCCGCGATGACCCGGGGCTCGCGTGTCACTTCATGGATGTCGGTCATCACATCATCCGCGGTGGCGTGGCTGTATCCGCGCTAAGCGCCGATGCGGAAGGAAGGCTGCTTCCGGGCCTGGCGGCTTCCTTGCGCGCCATGCACGGTGAGCGATACGAGCTAGAACGGGACGCCTTGGACGTCCTATGTTTTCCACGAATGCGGCACGGCGACGAGGACTTCACGTCCACGATGTACACCAGGGCAGTAACCAGAATCTCCTACAACGTAGC
Source organism: Cymbomonas tetramitiformis (assembly GCA_001247695.2). NCBI lineage: Eukaryota > Viridiplantae > Chlorophyta > Pyramimonadophyceae > Pyramimonadales > Pyramimonadaceae > Cymbomonas > Cymbomonas tetramitiformis. The sequence goes on from LGRX02010828.1 coordinate 7,001, forward strand.
CTTAGCATCCTCTGAAGCCGATGCATTTGAATACGGCCGCGTGGAAGCTTACTATCTGATCTGGGACCCGGCCACACATTGCGCGGTGTGCCGTCTAGCCATGGTGACGGCATACCCGACTATCAAAAACGCGCGCATGAACAGCCGTGCCGTCTTTGTCTTGAACGAGGATGCCAAACATACCCTGCTGATGCCGGCGTCACGCCTTGAGACCAAGTGTATCTGCCACCGTCCTCCGGGATTTAAAATCCCCCTCCACGCCATCTACCTTTGGCCAGGAATGAAATCTGCACGATGCTCAAGACCTTAGCAACGGCAAGCTAGCAACCAGCAGCATGCGTCCTTCCTTCCTTTCTCCTTATTGCTTCTAGTGTGACCTTACTTGCAAAGCCCAGGACGGGGCCGGGACTTGCCAAGCCACGTATATACCTACCTAGCATATCCGGTAACAGGTATCTAACATTCTATGCCTGATTGCCGCGTGCACTAATCTTGCACACGTGTCCGTATCACAGTGTATCATGCCTGCCACGTGTCCACCCGTGGTCATACCGTGGTAAATTTACCGGTCATATGTGGTAATTTTACCATTGGGGGTCAATTTACCGGTCATATGTGGTAATTTTACCATTGGGGGTCAATTTACCGGTCATAGGGGGGTACCATGGTAAATTATATACAGCAATGGTAAACAATAATATATAATTACCGCGCTATAAGTAAATGTGGTAAAATCGTGGTAACAAAAACGCCAACTGCCAATAGGAAATTACCCACGGGATTTATATCGCCACTATTAGTATAATGGTGGTAAAACACCAATTTACCATATTTTACCACCAGTTTACCACATTTTACCACCAGTTTACCGCGTTTATTTCTCAGTGTGATATTTCCTATTTTTGCCAATCTCTTAACTTTTAAAACCAGCCAGCTTTTCTCCTAAACTTGTGACCCCCCCCCCAAAAAAGCTGGCTGTTTTCTTAACGTAGAATTCTCTTATTGGTTGACTCTTACTGTATGTGTGAGCGCTGCCTTGCCGATCCTTGCGACTCCGGTTTTTGTTGAATGTTGGCGATGTGTTTGAATTGTTGTAGGCCAGCTTACAGTGGAGAAAGCTGTGGAGTGGGCTCGCAAGTGTTGGGAGACAAATTGGCAACCTGCGGAGTCCACTTCTGCTCCCGTTAGTGAGCCGGCCCTGGCAATCAAGAAAAGAAAAGATAATGCCAAAGTAGCAGTCACAGTGGCTTCTTTCCTGGCAGATTCGGATGATGAGGATGCTCCTGTGGAAGTTGAGGCTCCTAGTGGCGGGGACTCTGGTGATGTGCCGAAAGAAGATGTGTTCAGTAAGTATTTAGGATTGCCTCGTGTGGGGGCGGAGGTTGACTTACTTGTTTGGTGGAAGGAACATCAAAAAGAGTTCCCTATCATGGCCAAGTGGGCCAGACAGTTTCTCGCTACACCTGCTTCCACCGCGGGTGTAGAGCGTGCTTTTTCTGCTGTAGGTCATATGCATGGGGACTTGCGCAAGTGCACAAGTGAAAGCACAATAGAACACTCCCTAATGGCTGGCATGAACACTGTGTAAATTGTAATATCATATGCATTTTTATTTGTGTAAATAGGTAGGTAGGTTCACTTGCTAGTGTTAGGATTGATGGATATCGTAGCCTTGCTCTATAGCTCTAAAGGTATATCGAAATGTGCCTATCTGGTGGCAGCCTAATATCACAATTGATTGATCTTAGTTGTAGATTATTAGAATTGATTGATATTGTATGGCTAGTATCAAAATTGATTGATACTTTGGGCTTGATATCAGAATTGATTGATACTTTAGGTTTGATATCAAAATTGATTGATACTCATAACCTAATATCAAAATTGATTGATATAACTAGCATGATATTAGAATTGATTGATCCTTAAAATTCACTATTACAATTGATTGATCAATTAATCTAAATAATCAAAAACTATCGATAGTGCTAGTACCAACTGATACCAAGCCTTGGAATATTGGAATCGATTGATACCTAACCTCAAACCATCATAATCGATTGATCCCTTGCTAGGTGGAATTATCAGAATTGATTGATACCACCCACGGAATTATCAGAATTGATTGATTTCTGGGTGTCATAATCAGAATCAATTGATCCTAAGGCCGATTAATCATAATTGATTGATCATTGGATGGAACACTCGAAATCGATACCATCAATATTATCGATCCACCAAAAACCCAAAATGCGATTTTGGTTGGTCAATATTCAGGAAACTACTCGTTCTTGGACAAACCGATCCAGGTTTTATCGATCTCTGGATGGTAACTGGTCATTTGAGGGGGTCACGGGGAGTCAATTGACCCAATATATACACTATACATTTTTTCGTGTTGCAGTGGCACTAGTTTTAGTGTAATACGATGGGTAAGCGTGGACGTGGAAAGCAGCCCAACAAGGTCGTACTACAGTGTAGGCCCGTTCATAAGCAACGGTCATTTTCGACCCAGCGGCTGCAAAATAAGCAATTTGCTTATGTATACACCCCTGCTAAATATGAAGGGCACTAGAAATGCAGCGTTGATTGCTTAATACACTGTTGCTTAAAAACGGGCCCGCACTGTAGTCTCTCAGGGCAAAGGCGAGGCTAAGCGGACACAACAAACGCCATTCGACCCTGCCGGCAACAACGATGTGGAGTACATCGTTCGAGAAATAAAAGCTGAGCGGGTGGCAAAGGGAGGCGCAGCACAATGGCTGATAGGCTGGGCGAATTTTCCTGACCCGAAACATGACAAGGCATGGTATCGATTGTTTGAAATTCTGATACTATCAATATATCAGAATATCATAATCAATTGATAGTGAATTTGTGGACTATCAGAATGTTGGAATTGATTGATATCTCATGTCTAACCATCAGAATTGATTGATCCCCGAGGGCAATAATCAGAATTGATTGATCCCACGGGCTAAACAATCAGAATCGATTGATCCCTGGGTTGAACGAATACAATCGATTGAATCGATTAACTCAATGTTCCGATCCCGGCGGCGTGCCATTTCGATCCGGCAAACCCCGATGTGGGATTTTGGTTGGTCAATAGCTCAATATTGTGAGGATAACGTCGTCTCCATCTTGGACAAATCAATTTTGAATCTAAGTATGATCGGGTTTGGGATGGTAATTGGTCATTCGATGGGGTTCATGGGTATATATGTAGACACTATCTTGACATATTTCGAATTTCATTTTAAGATTATCGAAAACCATGGGCAATAAGCGCGGACGTGGAAAGCAACCTTATCAGGCGAATGTAGTTTCCGAGGGCAAGGGCGCGATCAAGCGCACACACCAAACGCCTTTTGACCCTGCCGGAAGTGACGATGTTGAATACAAGCTTACAAGGTCCGTGAGATACAGACAGAGAGTGCATCAAATGGCGGTGTTGCACAATGGCTTATGGGTTGGAACTTGGAAGAATTTCCCCGAACCGACTGACACTTGGGAGCCTATATGAATTAGAAAACCTGGTTGGCCATGAAACCACCATGATCGGCGACCTCCGCGAACCAGCACGTGCAGTAGGGTGGAAAATCGACCGTATGTATTTAAACCAATTGATACTTCATCATATATACCGGTGTATCAAAATTGCCCGTGGAACAATCACAATTGATTGATCAGACTTGCCGAGAATCAGAATTGATTGATGCCCTGGTTTGAAATATCAGAATTGATTGATTAGACATGCTGTGAATCAGAATCGATTGATCCGAAAAGTGAAATCATCAAAAACTATCAATACCGCCTGTACCAACTGATACCATGCCTTGAAACATGATACTTGGGAGCCTGTAGAGAACCTCGCTGGCCACGAGACTACCATCAGCGATTTCCGCATACGACCACGGGAAGAGCAAGAAGTACGTGAGGCTGCAGCTGCTGAGAACAGGAAAGCCAAGGCCAAAGCACGTGAAGGTATTTACCCAAAAGGCATGTCTTATTTTATAGTGCGTTTGTCGCAAATCTGGGCATATGAAAACGCGTTTTAGTTTGATCAAAGTCCACTCCACGATTTCTTCACGCCGGCAGCTGGCCATGCAATTTCTCGCGCTCGTCGACTTCGTCGTGCACACGCACCTGTCGGTTGGTCGTTACATTCGTCGGTATGTCGGTGTTGACTTCTTCGTTTTTCGTGTGGATCAATACGCAGCTGTCGTCGAAGATGACGGATTCGTGGAGGCAACCGGTGGCAAACGACGCTCTGCTGTCTGGCAGCATTACATGGTCCTCTTGGACGACGATATAACTAGCGTGGTGTCCACCAAGTGCAAGCTATGCACCGATGCAGCTCCTATTAAGTACCCTGGCAACACTACGAATCTGCGTGGCCACATCTCCTGCTGCCACAAGGATGAGTACTCCAAGATGGTGGGGTCTGCTAGTTCAGATGGCAGTGAAGACGTCGAAGAAGGTTCTTCGCAGGTATTGCTGAGATTCAGTAGTTCAGTACCACGTATGACGTATGACAGTGACAGTGACAGTACAGTGACTTCCTACTGTACTCAGTAGTTCGACTTCGGTAGCTTAGACTGTGACACACGATATGATTGCCTAGTGACGGCCTCAGAGCTTAGATAGCCTGAGAGTCGTGTATTCATTTCTATCTTTTGATATACCCGATTGCCTCGCTCAAACCCTACGGCGTTCAGCGTTTTCACTGTGTCACTAGGACATTCTAGTAGGCTATAGGCCCACCACTTGCCTAAAGTGGTTTTGATTCAAAGCCACTAAATGGCTGGCTAAAGCTGTAGAGGGGCGAGCGTGGCTGAGTAGGTAGAATGTTGCGGGGTGCCGCGTTTTCGCGGCACAACTGACTGCGTGGATGGAGAGGTAAGCGCGACGAGTGGCGGAGGAGAGTACGGAGAAGATGGGTCAGAGAGCGCTGGGGCCCCCGATGGTATGCAGCATTGCGCAGAGTTTGGTACTGAGTGGTTCGCGACACGTTAAGAAGGCCATGACCTCGGACATCGACAAGCGCGGAGACCTCGACCCTACTCTCCTACTTTCCGCCCACCCCCGCCGCTCCGCATTTTTCCTCGCTACTCTATGCGTATTTACCCGTATCATTTTACCTTAATTTGCCACGCTTGCCGCTTGTTTGTGAACTTTGAGCGGATTTTGGAATCTTGCGGGCGACTTGGCCGTTTTTGACCGCTTATAACTTGCGGGCTACTTGGACTCAGACATTTTCCTTTGGAGGGTGTTTTTACTTCGCCATTACCGGCCGTGTTACCGAGTTTCGTGGGCATCGGAGCAGATTTTGAATTTATCTTGGATTTGGCCCCTTCCTTGAGGGGGGCTCACCCTTATCGTTAGGGTTTCATCCCTTCGGTGCTTCGCTTACGGTTGCCATGGCTGCCGTGGATCCTTCTGATGGATTCACCACTCCGGTTCCGGCTGGGATCGACACGCGGAGGGCGCTTCCCTTCAGCGACGGCCCTGAGGAGCCTGTGCCCCCTACACCTGTGAAGAATCGCCCACTTGCGGGTGATGAGACAGGCGGTGTTGTGATTGTCAGGGAGTTCCTTAAAGACTGCCAGACTATTCTCCGCGAGCCTGGTCACCGAGCCAGCATCATCCAGCAAGTTCGTGACCAGTGCCGGCCCACTCACATCAAGGCCTCGGAGTGGGTGTTCGACATCGACAAGATTAAGGGCCAAGTGCCTCGGGAAATTGCATTGGACCGCTTCACTCAAGCGGTAAAAACCCAGCTAACTGACTTCAATCTCCAGTTTGCCACGGTATTCCACCCGACAGACCTCACCACGACTGTTCTTCCTGAGGCCACTCGTATTCTCTACCGCATCCTGACGTCATTGGTGCGTGGATCATGCCTTCGGCTCATTGAGGAGTCGGCTACGGTGTCTCCGGATGATGGGCGCCGTGCATGGCTCGTCATCTGCCGGGCCGTTGCCAGGCGACGCAGGCCGTGGGTTTCCCATGGCTACCTGTTCGAGACAGCTCCGGCGATCGAGCTGCTGGAGGATGTTGACCCCGAGCCCTATATTAAGGGTTTCATGCAGCACCACACCGCTGTCCGGTCCAAGCTCAGACCTGGTGTAGAGCCTGACGATGTGTGGGGTGTGGGGTTCGCCTTGGACCTCCTCACCCTTCGCATATGTGCCCTCTGTATTATAAGGATCTTCTGCAGGAGTGGAGTTCTAAAACGGCCGAGGGCAGGGAGAAGCGGGCTCTCGGAATTCAGCAGTTCACGTTGGCTGTGAAGGCCTTTCACCAACAGAAAACAGAGGAAAAGAAGCTGCTTAAGGAGAAGAAGAAAAAGGATGGGGTCTCCGCGTTGGCGGCCTCACTTCTCTCTGGGGAGTCCCCTTCTGCCGCCCTTCTGGCCCGTGCGGGCATCCCGCAGACTCGCATTGTTGGTGGCCGCAGGCGTGACGAGCCCAGACACCCGCCACAGACTCGGGATGCTCAGCCGCAGGCAGCCGGACAGGGTGCTCACCGGTCTGGGGGCGACAGGGGTACAGCTCCCCGCGCCAGACCGGCCCGCGGCGGGAAGAATCGACAACAGAACATGAAGGGGCACAGGAAGGGCTCTCACCCTTCCCCTCATGCCCCTCCACCGCGGACTCAGGGGCAGCGGCAGCCTGCATCCGGTGGTTCACCGACTGCCTTGCGGGTGACACGGGATGCACAGGGCCGCCACACGGTCCAGTGTTGGGACTGTGGCGGCCCTCACTTCCGCCGTGATTGCCCTGGAGGGGTGCAGAGTGCGCATGTGGCGGGGTTCCACCCCGAGGGCACGCCTATTGCAGACATCCTGTCAGAGCTGGATGCGGCTTTCCTCGATCCGGAGGAGGAGGTGTATGAGTCATGCTTGTACTCTTACTCATTGGAGCTCGGGGAGGCACCGCTTGACCTCCCCGCGGCCCAGGCGGCTGCCGTTGTGCCGCACTCTGCCGTTGACAGTGAGGAGCCGTGGACTGAGTCGGAGTGGGCTATCTGGGACTCATGTGGCCGCTCGGAGGAGCAGTACTACGACGCTGTCAACCGCTTCAACTCGTACCAGGACCCTGGCGATGGGGACTGCCCCGACGGTGAGATGACACCTGCTCAGCTCCACGTTGCCGTGCACCAGCCTTCGGACCCTGCCATGTCTATGCAGCACTTCAGTGTTGAGCCACAGCAGCCAGCGGTGCCGGCAGCCGACGTGCAGATCACAACAACCAACACCGAATTCCCTGGAGCTGTGCAGCTGGTGAGCACGGCACCGCCGTCCCAGCCCAGGGGTCCGGGTGGCCCGGGCCGCAGGCCCTATGGGGCGGGTCACTTCATGTACATGAGTCTGCTGTGCATTCTAGCATTCTCTGGCACGGCAGATGCGGTGCAGTCTGGTGGTGCCTCCGGTGCTGTGCTGGAGGTGCACCCACGGGCTCTGGTGCTTTGGCATGCTATCACCTGGGGTCTGGCTATCTCGGCTTGTCTTCCTGCCGTTGGTGCCAGGACTCCCGTACGCACCTGGCGACACCTTGTCAACCGGCAGTCACCAGCGGGCGGGCCCCAGCCCTCAACAACCCAGCCTCCGGCGGGTGAGCCCCGTACCTCTCGCCGCTCCTCACCAGTCTGGACTGCTGTTCTGGTTATCTGTAGCCTGGCCCTGTGTACCTCGGCACTACTGTTTGGGTACTCTCTGGGTCTGCGGCAGTCAGTCAGGCAGTCAGTCAGTCAGTCAGTCAGTCTTACCCCGCCAGCAGGGGGGTCCGTCGGCCGTTCTGCTGGTCAGCTTTTCTCAGCTGATGGACTGGCTACCGGTGATACCGGCTTATGTCTGGTCTCTGGTTATGCTGTGGGTACGTATGCTTCTGTGGAGCTTGGTGTACTGTCTGGTCAGCTTGGGTCAGTTACAGTGGTCTACCCTCTGGTACCCGCTGGCTATACTGGTATTCTGGTCTATGGCAGTGCAGAGTCAGTTCCGTTATATGTGCCCGACGAGGAGTGGGCTGCTTCTGGATTCAGTTCTCTGGCCAGTGCTGTCCCTGCACCCGTCCGGGTTGACAGGGGCATCGTGTGTGACTCTGGAGCCACATGTGTCATGTGCGGGGACCTGTCGGCCTGCACCGACGTGGACTACACCCGTACGGTGGCCTTCACCATGGTCACGGCTGGGTCTCACAGGACGGATGCTACTGTGACATTCCATCTGTATGGGGTCTGTATCCAGGACGGAGCCATCGACCACTTCGTTCTCCCAAACTCACACTATAAGGCCGGCTGCCGCACTCTCCTGTCTTCTCGGGTTATGCTTTCCCTCGGCTTCGGGTCCCCTGACCTTGTATCCCTCACTTACACCCACCTGCCTACTGGCCGTGTCTATCGGATCATTGACTCTGGCACAGACTATATGTGGGCGGAGGTCCCTGAGGGGGCAGCCAGTGCACTCACCCAGACTGTCTCACGTGTCCGCACCGGTGAGATCTGTGACTGGATGTGGGCACGCTCAGAGTATGCCAAGTGGGCTTTCCTGAAGGGCTCGCCCGCTGCACTGGCCAAGACCGGGGAACACAACTTTGACATCTCCCTCTTCGGAGACGACCTCCCCCCCGGCGTGGGTAACAACCAGACCTGCCCAGTCAGGTATTCACTGTCTGATTCCTGCTGGGGTCACCTCTGGGCCGGTGCCTATATATATGGCAACCCGCCCTTTGACAGACTCACCTGTGAGCGGATGCTCAAGAAGGCCAACCGAGACTTTGCAACCGACCCCGAGCACACGGTATTCCTCTTCCTGATTCCCCAGTCACACCTCAGTACCTTCAGGCAGCACCTTATTCACTGGGAGGTGCTACATGTGTATCCGGCTGGCACAGAGGGCATATTCAGCTACCGTCGTGAGCACACCTATGCTGGACGGCCCCTTCAGTCGGCTGGCTCGGAGGGCGGGGGGGACCGTGTCTTCATTGCTGGTACCCCGTTCCCGGTGGCTATCATCTACCGTGATCAGTACACGTCCATGAGGTTCACCCCTGAGAGGTGGTGCCATTCCGCATATGCTCATGCTCATGGTCTCAGGCTGGCTCAGCTCATGGACCTTGGTGTTGACATCGCCCGGCCTGGCACTACGGTTGCCCGGGAGCAGCTGCTGTCTCACAGGACCTGTGCTGAGGCCTGTGCTGTGTGTGCCCGTATGCGGACAGTGCAGCCGAGTCCGAAGCACCCTCCGGCTGACAGATACAGGGCTCAGAAGCCTGGATCTATGTGGGCTGCTGATGCTACAGGCCCGATCACGCCTATTGGCTATGACGGGTCGAGGTACCGCTGGACCTTTGTGGAGTTCACTGTGAGGTTTACACTTTGCTACTTCTCTGCTGAGAAGTCGGCATACAGCTTCATCCTGGCTCAGTTCCTGGCAGATGTTGTTCATCACGGCTTTGCCTGCACTGGCCTGGTTCTCCGCACTGATTGTGCCCCGGAGCTGTGTGACCCTGCAGCACAGGCTCTGTACAAACACCATGGCATCAAACACCTGCAGTCGTCACCCACCCTGCACTGGCAGAACTTCATGGCAGAATATGTGATTGGTAAGATCTCGTCGGTCTCCCGTGCGCTCCTGGAGACAGCCGGTATGGACCTCACCTACTGGCCTCTTGCGGACAGTCATGCCTGCCTGCTATGGGATATCCTGCCTCATGGGCGGGACGCCGTGGTGTCATTCTATCACCTTATGGGCTATCACTTTACCTACTCCCGTATCGAGATATTCGGCACCCTGTGCACTGTGGCCATGGATGCTCAGCAGATGCGGGCCCGCCATCCCGGGGTCTCCAAGAAGCGGACCCCCCGGGCCTGGCAGGGGCGGTTTGTGGGCATCAGCCTCAGGTCCTCGGCCTACAAGGTACTGGACCTGGAGAGAAACAAGGTTGTTTCCGAGGGCCGGCCAGACTTCATCAGAAACTACTCGGAGTTCGGGCAGGTGATGTCATCGTTCCCTGCCCCCGCTCCCGACGAGCAGCACTCCGCACCCGTGCCCAGTGACAGGCCGGAGCCGTGCAAGGACTACACCACTGACATGGTGGTGACGGTCCATTCCGTGGCTGCCTATTATGACACCCGGGACGGTGAGACCTATGCCACTGTACAGTTGCTTGACACTGGTTCAGCCGACACTTTCTGGACCACCGCCCAGCAGTATGTCATGGCTGACCCTGCGGGCACTGCTTGGTTTGACTTGGTCCACTGGCTGGACCGCCGCAGGGTCATTGACTGTGTCAATCAATACTACCCGCTCTGGACTCTGGCTAAGGCTCAGGAGGCCCGCGGTGATCCGCTGTATCCGGCACTCATTGTGTCCACGGACATGAGGCGGTCTAGGTCCTATGGGGTGCTCTTCCGGCCTATGGCCTACGGTGATGCGACTGCCCCACGTGCCTATGCCATGGACCTCCGTGCCAGTCTGGTGGTGTTCCCTGATACCCACAGTGCTTGCCACCTTCCCTTCTCCGACCACCCGGAGCAGGACCAGTGGCTCCTTCCGCACTATGTGGTCCCACCAGAGGACACGGTCGGTACATTGCCTGCCAGCGGCACACTCAGCTTCTGTCATATCTCTGCTGACCTCGCCGAGCGCCTGTACCACACTGCGGCTCCTGATCTGCCACTGCCGGGTGGGTACCGCCAGGCACTGTCTATGCCTGATGGGGCTCAGTGGGAGGAGGCTATTACCGGTGGGGAGGTGCAGCCTCTGATTGACCAGGGTAAGATAGAGCCGGTGGAGGTGCTGCCCGACGGTGAGATCGCCACCAGCACCATCTTTGTGCTGAATAAGCCCTGGAAGCCACGGGATGGTCTACCGCCCGTCCAAATTCATAAAGCTCGGATGGCCGTGGCTGCCACATGGCACTGGGGCTACACCCAAGCTGAGACCGCATGCACGGTAGCAGACCTGCCCACCTTCCGCCTTCTCTTCATCCTGTCTATTATCTTTGCTGGTATGGGGGTTATGGTCTATCACTTTGACGTCAGTCAGGCCTTTGTTCATGCCCGTCTGGAGGTTCCTATATATGTGCGGTTCCCCTCTGGGTATATGTATAAGGGCAGATATGGCTATGCCAAGCTGCTCTATGCTCTCTACGGGCTACGGACGGCTGGTGCTTCCTGGCAGAAGCTGGCCAACAAATTCATGAAGTCCTTCACCTATCAGGGAATGCACTTCACCCAGTCCACATATGACCCGTGCCTATACTATATTGTGACCTCTGTGTTCGTGGCCTTCGTGGCTGTCTACGTGGATGACTTCGGGCTGACATGTGATGATGCCTTCCACCAGGCTTTCTGGGCAGCTTTCCAGGCGGCATTCAAGAGCAAGAATCTTGGCCGTATGACGGCCGTCCTGCAGCTTGCGGTTGACTATGATCGGTGGGGCATTGCACTGTCCCAAACCAGGCAGATCAAGGAGCTCATGTCCAAGTTCAAGCTTCCGGCCAAAACCTTTCACAATCCGATGGATGTGAACCTCGTTATCCAGAAGCCGGAGCACCCTGATCTCACCCTTGTCACCCCGTATCTCTCACTGCTTGGGTCCCTGCTGTGGATTGCACGGTGCACCAGGCCGGATGTGTATTACTCGGTCATATATCTGGCACAGTTCTCCTCATGCCCCTCGGCTCAGGCCTGGGAGGCACTTCAGAGAGTGGCTCAGTATCTATACTTCACACGGCACTACCGTATCCGTTATGCTTACCCCAGTGCACCGCTTTCTGTGCTCACAATACAGGTGTATTCGGATGCTGACCATGCTCGTGACAAACTCAACGGGTGTCTCTCCTACTCGGGAGGCATTGTATTCCTCAACGGCATGGTCCTTCATTGGGTATGTGCCCGCCAGACTGATGCTGAGATGTCCTCCACTGGATCTGAGTATGTGGCCGCCTCTGTGGTTGGGCAGCGGGCCATGTCTGCTATCCATATGATTGTGGAGATGTTCGGATTTATCAGAATTACGCAGCAGGAGCCGGGTGTGTCTGCTCTGGCTCTGTCTACGGCCTTCCCTGCAGCTGACACTTCTTGGATGCAGAGGGCGGCCACGTTCTTCGAGAATCATGCTATGGGTCATGGTCAGATGGGCCCCGCCTCCCCCTACACTACCAGGAGGCTGAGCCTGTTCCTGACAGCAGCCTGTATGCCCTGCCTCACGCGGTGCCAGTACCATATGATGGCACGGGCTACGAGGACGGTCCGCGGGAGTACCACTCTCAGCGGTCTGGCATGTATGGTACCTCTGGACCCTTTATTCCCAGGCTGGAGCTCCCGGTGGCTGTCATGATTGACAACCAGGCGGCCTCCTCCATTCTGAGGAATGTCATGCTATCCACCAAGATTAAGCATGTGTTGATCCGTTTTCACTGCTTTCGGGGGTGGGTGTGTGCTGGGTACCTAGTGCCTGTTTACATCAACACTTTACTCAACCTGGCTGATATCTTCACCAAGCCTCTTCCTGGGCTCAAGGACAAGGTGCGGGTGATCATCGGCATGATCGAGTCCTTCATGGACGTGATCCGCCCGCACCCCAGTGGTGCGGGTGACTCCTAGGTTCTCTGGTCCTCTGTCCGGCTGAGCTGCAGGCCTATGAGCCGGCAGCGGTCGGGCAAGGGGTCTTTCTGGTCTGACTGGATTGATGCCCTTTGACGTGGTGCCCTTCTGGACTGGACTTTGTGTTCGTGGACAGACTGGTACCTATGACCTGCCCTATGAGACCTTAGACACCGACAGCTCTACTCTGACCTTAAGCACATCTGACTGGATTCTGGCCTTTGACTACATCCTGTACCTCTTTGACATCTTCTATGACCTCGAGTACTGGTTGACCGTCGAGCTGAGCAGCATCAGATGAGAGTATCTATCGGGGAGCGAGATCTGGCAGAGACCAGTTGCTATTTTCATATCCTTGTGGCGGTCCACCTAGTTGGCATGCATATACTAGTACTTTAGCATTCGGTTTAGAGGGTTAGCCGGAAGCGGGGATGGCGGCAGGTCGGCCCTTTGGTTGATGTTGTCCTGATCCGTGGACGGGGACCTCTTAGTTTGCATTAGCTACCTGTTTCACATTCTTGTGCCACCTCAGCCGAGGTGGTGTGCTGAGATTCAGTAGTTCAGTACCACGTATGACGTATGACAGTGACAGTGACAGTACAGTGACTTCCTACCTGTACTCAGTAGTTCGACTTCGGTAGCTTAGACTGTGACACACGATATGATTGCCTAGTGACGGCCTCAGAGCTTAGATAGCCTGAGAGTCGTGTATTCATTTCTATCTTTTGATATACCCGATTGCCTCGCTCAAACCCTACGGCGTTCAGCGTTTTCACTGTGTCACTAGGACATTCTAGTAGGTATTCTCGCTATTCCTATACTACTTCCCACCTAGTTTCGGATTATGTGAATGTATCTCTTGTTCCACCTGTCATCAAAGGCTTGTGGTGCTTATTTTTTGTCAGCGACGCGTGCTGTGGCTTTTCGACTTATGCTATTTCTTTCAATTCGTTATGTTCACTCGACGGAATTGTGCACTTGCGTCAGGCGAAGAAGGAAACTTTGGAGGCCATTCTCCCTCAAGTGACCGAGAATCAACGCCTCGAGCTACACACGCGCATTGCTTTGTGGCTGCTCCGTAATAGGCGACCGCTCACCCTTCCTGAAAAGGACAACGAGTTCAGAGAGATCTTCGACGCTGCTATGAACACTTAAGACCTTTCAGCTTGTGCGCATAGATTCATAAAGGTGTAGGGAGCTGTAGGGAGTTAGGAACCTTAGGATAGAGTCATAAAGTTATTGGAGTAATACGGTAGGGCAAAAATGGACATTGTATAATAATAGCAATTGATACTTCATATATCTTAGGGATCGCTATGTAAGCGATATGAAATATGATATATAGCGCGGCTATTATTGAACGTTAACAGCTCGCGCAGCGTATGTGTGGATATGAGTGCAGTCGCTTCTCCAGAAGTGCTGCTGTAGCTCAATGCTACCTCATTTACGCCAATGCCCCGCACCTCTCAGGTGCTACCACAATTGGGTTGTGAACCCGAGGCATTGGGTGAACAATCAGTATCGGCTGATCGAATAAGCCATGTGATACCCGCATGCTTGCTCAATTCATGCTTGAAGCGAAGATGAGTCTTCTCAGAACACTTCGGTTCTTCAAGACTAATCTTGCTTTGCCATCTCGATGCCAATACCTGGCCTCTCGATGACAGGTGTCACTCAAGGTGAGTGGGTGACAGATGGTATGACTGTACATGTCATAGTCGACCGTACTGACGACTGTGTGTCATTATAATATATGACATGACACGACATGACATGACATGACATGACATGACATGACATGACATGACATGACATGACATGACATGGTATGACATGGTATGACATGGTATGACACGTATGACATATGCCATCGGTCATAACCCTGACAGATCTCCCCTCTTAAAAGAGTCGTGACCTCACAACATAGGGTGCATACCTTTGTATATGTCTTTGATGTCTTTGTTGTTGTTGCTCGTACCAGTCTTTTTACACCGATGAGGCGTCCCTCAAGGTGTTTTAGGATATCGGGGGGGACTGAGTCTACTTTAAACCCTCACCTTAGGCATTTAGCCTTACAGTTCTTAGGATGTAGCCCCCATGAATTGCGTATCGTATTTCAGAGTGACGTTTCAAGGTATCTTCCGAGGTTTACGTTACGGATAGATATTTGCGCTTGCCGTCGACGCCTTTGCGAACGATGATCGACGATTTAACGAACGATTCTCGGCCTTATATAGTGCACCCAACCCTTCCTCCCCTCCTGAAGCTACTATGGAGGTTCACAGGCGGCATGGGGAGCCCGATTTTTGGGGTTTGTTTTAATGCAAACGGAGTGGCCCTGCTTAACGAGATTGGATTTATAATCCTGCACCCGGTCTGCTCAACTCCTCAATATTTGGTCCGGTACGCGCGCTTTGACGAACATTTCATAGATTGGATTCGACAACGTACTAATGTGAAATTCGTTTTAGTTATGTGTGTCAAGCATAACTCAGGATCAGTGGTTGACCCTGCAACCTGAGTGACGAGTGAATAAGTAGAGCACTTGAGAAGTGTTTAGCCTTCAGAACTCGGAACCGAATTATCGTTTGTACCTCAATCTGGCCCTGATCCAGTATATTATAAAAATCCGAATTGTGTACCTTTGCACGTTCAATCAAAAACATATCTCCGAGCATCTGTCGTCGTGCCCCTGGCACATATGAACACCAGCTGTCCACACATATGTATCTGATGTGTTGTACTAGTTGTCCCTTATTATTTGAATTGTGGTTGTATATGGATGTACATGAAATATTGAGAGAAGTGATATATTGATATCACATATCTATAATAT
>LGRX02010829.1:0-15896 GCA_001247695.2 Cymbomonas tetramitiformis
GGTTCGGTGTAAATCTTTTACTAACAACAAAGCAATTGCAAATAAATTCGTTTGGGAAACAGTTTTGACAATCGTACACGATTGTCAGACCTGTGTATCGCGTGTTCATTAATAATTTCTATATAGCCCGTATACCGGACTAGGAAAGAATGGGAAATGATCCTCCTAAAGGCCTCAAGCGATTTAAATATTGCCAAGGAGGGCATGGGCGGATGCAAAAAATCACAGGGTTACTGCCTGACTCACGTTTCGGACAATCGTATACGATTGTCAAGCTCTGTCGTTGGGTTCGTCTCTCTGACGCACGTTTGACACTCGCATACGACTGGGTTATACCCCCTGAGTCCCTGGTTAGGGGGGGAGGGGGGAGTCAGTGTAAATTCCTTAAGTATTAAGAAAAAAATTAAAATTTCTTAAGTATGTGAAAACGCAGGCGTCGACGCGGGCCGACGCGTTACCCTCCTTAAGTATGGGCTTAAGTATGGGAGCCCTATTTTGCGAAATCTTAGAATGTTAAATCTTTGATCCTTTGTCGTCGATCATCCGTCAAATCGGTGGACGGGCGGATGAACGGACAGACGGACGGACGGACAGGGTGGACCGATACTAATCCCCCCCCTGCACTCTGGTGGGGTGTAGAGTAGCACTCAAACATACGTACAGTGGCAGATACCAGCCCAGGAGAGTCACGCGAGCCGCCGGGGTAATCCGTGGGCGTGGCAGGCAGCGATGCTTGGGTGCGACTTTCCTCTTGAGGTAGAGGCGCGCTCGCCAAAAGCGCGTATTCGCCCTCCAGAGAACGTTGTACTGCTCCCCCCCCTGCTGCCTCGCCGCGCTCCGGCTGGCGCCTCCCACTCCGGGACAAAGTACGGGGTGGGTCCCAAAGCCCCAAGCCCATCCAATCCCCGGTGCTCAAACACCCGGGCCGAGCTGGAGAGCCCGGAGGGCCCAGAAGCAGCACCCGCCACCCCCGAGCGCCGCTGAGGCGGAATATACAGCGAAGAAGCCCGCCGTGAAGAGGACATTGAAAAAGTTGCTTAAGTCGGTGGAGAAACGCAGCAATCTGATTCTGAAAAATCTGCCAGCGCTTCCGCCGTATAGGCGTATAGTGTGAAGAGCGAAGACGCAGAAGCTAGGCCCAACAGCAGATAAACAACTGCCGCTACCAAATTCCAGCAAAAGTTTTCCAGCGAACTCGAAGATTCAAGACGAAAACAAATTGAGCAAAATTGGTCAACGATCTGCCCACAGAAGTCAAAGTAACGTTACAGCGCAATACCACCCAGGGTTAGCCACTGTTAAGAACGCTGGAGCGTCGCAGCGCCAAGGGCAACGCAAGCAAGCATCATCCGCCAAATTGAAGAACATTTTCGAATTCTACAGCACAAATTTGGGCAACCCCACGTAGTCGCAAAGACACCCGACGAAGAACACGCACGCAAGCGGAATAGCGCTAATTTGAAGCCTCATCATGTTAATTCCGAACCAGGCGAGCCAAAGAAGAACGCTGCATACTCATTCCAGCCGCAGAGCAAAGAGTAGACGAAGATCCCGCGGAAAACCGTGACTAATCGGCACAATCCTCAAGAAGAATTAACTGCGTAAAGCCGCCAACGAGCAAGAAAAACGCCGAGTCGTCGACCAGTGCGTCAGAGCGCAAATATGAAGCCCAGCAGTCAGAAGTAGATTCTCAAACCCCGCAAAGCCGGTCTCCAAGGAATCACAATTCCCGATACAATTTGCACCGTGAATTCGCCAGTCGCGCACGCAAACGGAACGCAGAAAGGATAACGCAACGAGGCCAAAGACCCAAATAGCTGTTACACTGTACACTGAACAAGTCGCAATTCTCTAATCTCCACAGATCACGACGCCACGAAGAATTAAGTCTCCATTGACAATTGAAAGATAAGACACAACGTCAAAAAGCGCCACGGAGGCCAGTAAGCGAAAAACGACTGTACCCACTGCAGGTGGGCGCTTTTAGGCCCTAAAAGCGCCCGATTTCGGGAATCCAGTGTAAACCATCATCTCGCAACGCGCTGAAGAAGAAATTCAATCCAGATTGGTCATAAAAGACAACTTATTTGAGCATTGAGCACCAACTAGCCGAAAGGAACTGAAGCGAAGCTGCTGGCCAGTGAGGCCCGGGGTACCCGTAACGCACTAGCAGTGCGAGAGCTCAAATATCATCCGAAGATTAGGAGAACACATAAATTCGCCCGAAAAGCTATAATTGTAAATCAGAAAAAAACGTGTGGAAGCGGTGGCGGTGGTGGTGCGTAGCACTATGATACCATTTTGTGGGAGGCGGCTGTAACCCTCCTCACATAACAGACACTGTAACTACTTGTGATGGGACTCATATAAAGCAAGGTTCTATATTATGCTTTATAAGGTCATAGTGAGCTATGTCACTCTTAGGATCTATGTCCTGACTTACTACATATACTTGCAGGTAAGAATTAGGTATTTATTTGACTTTTGCCATGCGGCTGTTTTTACTCTAGAAATCTCAACTGTTTCTTTGGCCTTGGCCATTACTTATTCACTCAGCTCTCTGAGGTAATCCTAGTCAGCATGGCCAAGTCTCATCAACCTATCATATGCTTGTACTACATTATCATGCACTATGATGTGCCAGTATTCTACATGTCACATTGGCACATTATTACACAGTACAGTGGTACTGTGTACTCCCATATAAGGGGGGTCTCTTCCTCAACAGGGGTCTCGGGCGCTAATGCTGTAAGGCGCGTATGACACTTCTGGCATGTATGACATTGCTGAGTCATCCGTGCATGACACCGTGTGTTGTCCTAGCACATATTCGAGACGTGCACGCATGTGAGTGTTGCTTGACTTGTATAGGTTTCAAAACGTATGTAGGATTTACCCGTATTCCTTACGAGACATCGGCGCGTTTTGAGTTATGGTTTGTTACATGCTTGTGAAATGATACTGAAAATGATCAGAAGTGGCCAGGATGTTGTCGATATGTGCCTTACAAACCTTTTGAGTTAAAAGGGGCGATTAACGTTTTCGATTATTAATCGGGGGGAGTTTATTATGGTCTTGTGAAATAAGATCCAGAACGGAATCTTAACTTGTTTTTGGCCAAAAATTTCCCCACTGTTAAGGGCTGCGAGACTGAATTTCGTCTGCTATTTCGGCTGCATTAGAGAACGAACTTGGCTGAAAGAAAACGTGTGCATCCCCCCCTGCCGTATACAGCCCACTGCGCCTCATATAATATCATCAAAGAGAGTCTCGAAGATGAAACGTCTTGCAAACCCGATCTCTATAACCACATTGGTGAAGGCCAACCCGACAATTTGCTGGTATCAATCTTCCGGACAAAGGAAGCAACAATAAACAAGCCTCGGAAGAGCATATTTCTCACCTCAATTCCGGAATAAACAGAATCCAACATACTGAAAACGGTTTGTCCAGTTCATATCAGAAATACAAGGAGTAGAGTTCCTGCACTAAAGGAGCATCTCATACATCAAATATAACTTACTATTAGTCACAGACCTAGGAGTTCAAACCCTGAAGCCCAACTTGCTCCTTTAGTGCCTGGGACTGACTCCCTGAGCTCCGACACAGAAGACATACGCACAGGTATATTTTCATACACAACAAGTCGAATCCACCCTACTCATCTTGCGAGTCGTTTCCATGCCAGGAGTTATCGCCCATCTGCCCTGGTACAGGAGTCATCCTGGGAGTTTGTCCGGGGACTGTAAGCCCGACAAGACGCTTCTCAGAGATGTCACTGTCTTTGGAAGCTTCTTTGGAAAGCAGCCCTCCGAGAGGAGCAATGGTGGGAAGTGGCCGGGATGTGCCCTTATTTGCAGCAATGCCTTTCTCTCCGTTGGTGAGCATGTGCGTAAGATTTTGAAACTTCACCTCAAGATGGTCCTCAATTTGCTTATCAAGAACAGGATTGAGAACGTCGAGTTTCTTTGAGACCATTAACAAGTCTCTCGAGTCGGGAGGCTTAAGTAGCTTGAACACGAGTGATACAAACTCCGCGTGCTCGATGTCACCGCTGCGATCTGAATCGATGATATCAAAGGCATTCTCCAGGAGATCTCGAGAAATACCAATCTTTTGTAACAACACAAGGCCCCTAGTCTCAAACTCTTTGCGTGAAATGGTACCACTACAGTCCTCATCGATTGCAGCAAAGGCCTCGTTCACTTTACTCCGCAGAATCTTCTCCTTCTCGTCCGATGTTGTAGTGGATACCACCTCGCACAGAACTCCAATGAGCATGTTCAAAATGGTGAAAGCGCCAATTATGATGAATATAATCAGAATCCAGCCGATCAAAGGGCTAAGAAGCATGCACCCTCGAATCACCACGAACGTATCGTCGAACACAAGGACTTGCATCAAGGTAAGGAAAGAACTCGGAATATCACCAAAAAACAATTCCATATCAATCTCCTCTTGCGCATGGCCGACATAAGCGACATAACCGGAATTTTGTGCCCACTGTGTCAAAATGATGCCAAAAACGTACATTAGACCGATAATAAGTACAAAAGTACTGCTCACAGACCGGGCAGCAGCAGCCATACTCTTGACCATCATACCCAGCTCCGGCACCATTCGGAACACTCGACTGATGCGGAGCAGCCGCATAAGTCTCAAAATGGAAAGGACGCCAAGCTCCCCAAGGCCCGCGTCTGCTAATACTAGAATCCACGTTTCGACGACCATCATGAGCACTAGAACGAGGTCGAAAATATTCCAATATTTGAGTTTCGGGTCGCTGAAAAAGTAGGAAACTTTCAAGTAAGCCAGCAGGCGAACTATGATTTCAGACGTAAAACAAAAGCAGAAGATGTTCTCGACAACGAAAAAGACCCCAGCAGGCAATGTTTCGTCATCATCGGACTCCAAATTTTGAGGATTGTAATCCAGGTCAACCCCTATCCAGCAGGCGTTTAGCACGATAACTGTGAGGGCGGTGGTCTCGAATCGCCAGTCCCTGGAGGCTTTGGCGAAAATTGAAGTGTTGAGAAGCGTTTTAAAGTCCGTATCTGGTATTTCGGTTTGATCGTCTGGTAGTTCAAAATTAGAAATATCATATTCTGGTTCTCCCATCTTTCTAACTGGTTTGTATCTCTGCTCGGCGTAAACTGCGTCTGCACGGCCGGCAGCAGTGGAGCGAGCCTGCAAGTGGATAGCCGGAAAGGAAAGGCACGCCGGAAGGGGGGGAAAGTCGTTTTAGTGTATGACAGCGAAATGAGTAGTGATGGGATATGCATGGACGGTGGCATCAATTCACTGCAGAATTTCGACTCGTCTAAAGCTCTGGAAGAAGAAAACAAGCATTTTGGCTTGAGCTCAAATTCTAGCAAAAATAAATCGCAGATGGTCAAGTACCAAAGCGCAAACTTAAGTATAGTCAACACATCAAGCATAGATACCGCACAGCTACAGCGGTTTCCACGTCTCGAATGTGCTGCGGGCGTCGCACGAAAAGCTTACATACAGGAAGACCAATAAAAGCGCAGATATACCTCCTCTTCAGCTTTTGAATCGACTGCGGCTAGTCAATGGCCGGGTGAATCTTCATACTCAGGTCTCTCGATAGTGAGGTCCTCTACTGCCAAAGCCTGCAAATAATATTCGTTCCGTGATGCGATAGAAAGTTCAGGGAAAAGTTTAGAGTCAGGAACAGTAGAAAGACAAAGCGAGTGCAAAGCGACCGCTTGAAAAACTCGCCAGACTTCTACACATAGTGCGAAGGCCACGAAACTCACGTTAAAAGCTTCGCTCGGGTGATCCTCTGCCGACGCCATGTTATCAAAGCTCGTGATCATAACCCGTTTCTTGCTCACTGAGAAACACCATATCAGCAAACCTGACAAGTATTAGCTCCACATGCAAGCAGCAGGTCGATGGTCTTGGCAAGGTTGTTTGTGAAAACGGCTCTCGGAACTCAAAAGCTCGTGGACGCCCATGCTGCGCTGGACATCTCCTCGCAGAAGTTAGCAAAACTGCAGCCTCCGAGTAAAGCAGTAACTTATCGGGGTCTCAGGAAGGGAAGCTCTCCGGTGATCACCCCAGTCAATCGCAGGTGCGAGGGCGTCATAGGAGCGCGCACAATTAAGTACTAAGGAACGCGCACAATTGAGTACTCATATTGGCGTAAGTTGAGTGTAAAGCTGTTGCAGGCACATCGAACATTAGCTAGAACATATCCAACACTTCCCTCTTTCTCGAAAACATGTTTTCTTAGTTCTTCACCTCGAAATACAAGGAATCATTTTTGGCAGTCAACTGGAGCTGAAATCAAACAAATAGAGCGCACAACCAACTCTTGGAGTATGGAAGATACCTCTACATAAAATATGCTGTCACACGCACAAAGTTGTGTGTGACGTCTGGATACGAGAAAATAACGGCGGAACTCAGAAAAAGAGACTAAGAAGCGAAAAAGAAAAAACGGTCTGTGTACGACAAGCGAGCCCGCTACTCCGTTCCTGATGGGTCTGCGTTCTGAAAAGTGGTTTGAAGAAAGCAATAATCCTTCCCCTGCTGCCGTCAGCTGTACTACAATTTTCCTCTCCTCGTGTCCTCAATTTATGCAAGTGTCACGGGTACGACGCACACCACACGCATTTACACTTTTAAACCAGTCCATGACAAATGACTGTTCTGCGAGAGGAAAATAAAATTAACTTAGGAGAAGTATTGGAGAAAATTGTCAGGCATAACGCTGATAGATTCGCATATCAACTCGCTACAGAAAAGGACGAACGGAAGCCGCCATAACACCCCCACGATAAAGTAGTCTTACAGAGACAAATGCTAAAGACACAGTCGACTGTCCATCCATGCAGGAGCGAGAAAGTGCATATAAAGAATTTGCTTTTCAGAATATCACTGACACCGACGCTGAAAATAACATTTCTATATTAGATTTCCTTAAAATTTTGCTTGCAACCTTCATAATTTGCGTGGGAAAAGGGCGTGAAAATGCAGAATCGGAACTTTCTTGTAGCTCTTGACATAGTGACGTATGACAGCCGTCCGCTGAATCCTATAGCGAGAGAATAATAAGCGCGCACTATAAAAACGATACTTGAAAAAGCTAAACTCAGAAGGATTGCCAACACTCGCTAGACTGTGCTCGTCTTTGTTCAGCTGGAGAAAGTAAGAAGGAAAATGCCCTTTTCTTGCAGCCAAAAACGCAAACACGCAAAATACGAAGCCTCGCAGCAATAAGACCCCCCATTGTCCAAATTTAGAGAAAATGTAGAACGCGAGGCGCAGTGGCTTTGGAGACTATGACTAAAGGTTTGCATTAAAGCGTGAGGGTCGCTGACAATTCGGTGGACTGCCTTGAACTGATTCAAAGGCTGAAAGAAGGCCAAAAGTTTATGTGGGAGAAAACGAAACTTCGAAGCGAAATAATTATTTCGTATTCATAAACTGCGACCTAGAGCGGGGATTCACAACTACTGGGATTCATACAAACACGGAGCAGCCGTGAGAAGAACTGAAAGGGGTAAGGCGTGTTCGGGTGTCGTAGGCCGGCCATTACCGCAGGTTAAAATGTCTTCATCCATACATTACATATGTTTAAAAAAAGGTTTCCGTTCTGCAGAAGACTATCGTAAAAAGCCCTGAAGTTTAGGGTGAGGGAAGCAGGCTTCACTTTCCTTTTTAGTCGTGTGCTCTCTCATCGGAGACGCTTCTCACTCATCACGCTCACGTTCACTTCAGGCGACCTTCATGAGACAAATCATAGAACAGTTGCACCTACCTGTATGCACCATCACCATACGATACCCCTGACGCTGTGTCACGTGTGGTGGTGTATTCGACACTCGACGACAAGTAGCAGTACTGCACTGTGACACACTGTGACTGTGTCATGTCATGTCATCACTGAGCAGTGCAGATGCAGATGCAGTGATATGATATGATAATGAGCTTATGACGATGACTACTCTCACAAGTCAGAGCCTCCGGACGCGGCGATTTTCTCCCAGTTTATCGATTTTTTAATTTTGTATTTTCTGTGGTAGTCCGGAGCGTTTCTATTGCTTTCTGTCGAGCTGCTTTCCATTGCTTTCTGTCGAGAATCGCGCGATCGGCCGCGCAGCGGCCGAAGCTCGTAACCTCTGGCTTGCGAGAGTAGACGATGACTACTGTATTCTATTACAGTACTGATACTCATCCAGGAAATTAAATTCACGATGACACGCGAGACCAGAGGGAGGGAGGCGTCTCGATTGCGCGCAGTGCGAGTGGGGATCGTGGCAAAGGAGCTGCCTCGCGCGGAAATACAGATACAGGTTCAGGCGAGGGTGTGCATTCGATGGAGCAGCGGCGACCAGACCGAGACGAGACGTTCCGAAGAAAAACTGCTTCTGCGACAGGTCCCTCCGAAGTGATGAGGACTCCTTTTGCCGGAGGTGGCAGCTATTTACCTCATATTCATCAGTAGTATAAAGGTGATTTAGGTTTACGCTTAGGTTTAGGTTCTCGTTTTTGATGAAACAGCCTGGTGGAGACCCGCTTTAGATTGGCTAGCCTAGTATTCGTAAGGCCTAACAATGAAGCGTACCGTAATCTTCAAATTTCACCCTTCAGATTTTACTGCAGTGTATTGTTTTTATGAAACCGACGGAAGGTTAATCCCAAGGTAACTAATTGTACAAGCCGAAGGACTCTCGTGCAAACTCGTATGGGAGTTCATTGATTGGGAGTATTTACATCACGGGTCTCGAAAAGAATTTTCTTGCGACAATGAAACAACTCTCTAGAGGAAGCTGTCCCGCCACCTTATAGTTTACGTAAGTTGACAAAGGGCGCGTTGTGATGACGCGCGCATATGAAGTATGGGGAGGACGCAACCAGTTCTTTTGCGATGGGAGACTGATGACTGGACCAAAAGGTGTGTCTTTTAAAGCCCTTGAAAACAGAATGATGTGATAATGACCTGTCTGCAGTTTTCAGTCCTTTCAAAGGCGGTCGCCTCAGTAGGAAGAGCATTGTACTGTCCTCCGCAGGTGACTTGCCGATCGTGATCTCAACCTGGCTTGCGTTATTGCTCAGTTTTATCTTATGTCACGCGTTCGTATTCCAACTAGTCAAGCGGAAACACGAGATTATGACCTACTCTTTGATGATATTGATGACACCCCTTTTCTGCATCGTCACATTCTCTCTGCTTTCCGTCAATTGTATGGACCCTGGCATTATCCCAAAGGTCCGGTGCTGCTCGCTTCTACCCTCTTGTTCTCAACCTCCAATATTGCAAGGTGTTATTTTGGAGGTAGGAACGACTTCTCGACTGCAAAAGCATATCGTTTTTCTAAACTAAGGTCTCTTCTTGTCGTTAATTTCTAAACGCGCAGTTCCGCTAGGTTTCCGACGTGATCAGAAATAGGCTGTGCGTTTCGCTGTTCGAACAAGACTTGCGACTTGAGCGTTATATTAGCTTTCATAGTCCTCATAGAGCGTTTGAATTTTACTATGCTGGCCCACGTTTGTTTATGTGAGTTGTTGAATTTTATCCTGCTTATTGTCGGCAGAAACATTTGAGCAAATTTGCGAATTCTGTCCCACGGCAGCCTGACGGTGAAGCCTGGGCGTATTGTAACACGTGCAAAATAAACAAATAGTTGGTCCCTGCCTCCAAGTGAGTTCCTTTGGTATCCTTCGAGCTTCGCTGTCCGTGGTCGCGTTATTGCTGAAAGTCATTCTTTCTCATCTTAGACGGCCACCTGTTTGGGACGGTGTGTAAGGAAATATTCAAGGCGTGGTATCGATATTTCGATATTTCGATATATCGATATATCGAAATATTGATATCGATTGATATTATTTTTGGTGCATATCGAAATATTGAATATTGATCGATCGGACGGGCGAAAATATCGTTATTGATCAATATCGTGAATGGAAATATCGATATTGATCAATACCGAGACGGCAAATATTGATATTGATCGATATGACGGCGAGAAATCGCCATATCGATATATTGATATATTGAACGGGAGCGTTGACAGGGTGGCAAATTTTTGCTTCGATCCCGAGATAGCTGTTTTGCTGCCCATTATTGGTCATTTAAACATTTATCCACCCCCAATCCCCCCCCCATCGATTCTGCGATTGCCGTTTCGTTTCCCATGATTGGTCCTTTCTCCCTACCTCTTATGGTCGGTCTCGTAGGATACGCATATGTAATCTTTGTAATGGGCCTAGTGACCGCTGACCAGCACATAATCCTCATTTCCAATTTTCCATCATGGGCAAACGCGGTCGTGGCAAGCGCCCATTACGGGCCGCAGAAGATGTACTGCTTTGCCAGGGGAAGGGTCCAGTGAAACGAACGCAACTGCATGCCTTTGACCTTCAGAAGGTACCATTCAGCATTCATTGATGGCAGCTCTAAACATTGAGTAAATTATTACTCAAATCAACATACTTTGTCTTGCTTGCTTGCCTGTTCAGTAATTGAGTAAATTGACATTGGCTAGTATCAATATATCAATATATTGATATATTGTGAGAACGGGTAACATATTGATATTGATTGATATTCCCGCTTAGAATATTGATATTGATTGATATTCAACCTTGGAATATTGATATTGATTGATATACGGCTGGAATATATTGATATTGATCAATACCCTTAGCCGATATATTGATATTGATCAATATGATTTTTGCGATATCGAAAAAATATCAATACGCCAAAAACACTTCGATACCACGCCCTGGAAATATTCAGCATACTTCAGGCTTCTTTGAATTTTACTCACACTAGTGCAGTAATCAGCGCAATGTTTAATTTGGCCTGTCGATAATTCCTGCCCTCTCTAACATGGTGTTGTTGTTTCGTGCTAAAGGGCGGGCGACACATTGAGGGCAACAAAGTGCTGAAATCTGTATAGGCAGCCCTGACCGGGAGTCCCGGTGCAGGCCCCTATGACAGATTCCTAGGTAGCCAACACTGGACCGTGACTGATCCGTAAGCCTGTGCTGTGACACACCGAGTGTCACAGGTAGCTAGACTCGAGACCGTTCCGACTCCGTGACCGTTCCGGGTATATCTAGCTTAGGGTTTATTTCTTATGAGAGTTTATCTATATTGGTTCACTGACTGTCTGATATCTTGAACCGGGAGATTCCAGTAGGTCGTGGACCCATTCCACGCTATATTCCACAGCTAGTTTGGCCATGATTGGCTAAAACAGCCGCTTCGAGAGGTGGTGCGCAACGGCGCGTTTGGGTACGAGTGGGAAGTTTGAGATGAGCAGTTTGTGAGTGCGTCTTTGAGCCGCCGCTATGGGGATTCGACCTGGACCGGGCTTCGTTGGCGCAATGTCCTTTTACGGTATAGTTCTTGCCTTGGCCCAGCATGCTACCGCTTCTTGGGCTGGTGTCTGCAGCACCTTCGACCTCGGCGACGTCTTCCAGTGCCCCTCGCTCGCATGGCTCTACCGCTCCTTACGCAACTGTGACGTCGCGTTTTCCCCACGCCATTGCCCTTACGCGCCCCAGCGTACCACCTCCCATCAGGCTTTCAAAATTATGGTTGTTCACACACGTGCGAAGAGGTCCCTCACGAGGGACTCCGACATTGACGCCTCGTTGAGGCTGACTGACGCGGTTCGCAATACACCGACGGCTAGATCACCGGCGGTTACGAGCCCCGACCCTACTTCCAACACCGACGCCGACGTTGCGACGAGGAAGTACCTGCAGGAGCAGTCCAAGCTTGTGGACGAGGTCTACAAGGGGCGGCTCCATCGGACATGGGCCAAGGGTATCCGCGAGGATATCCTTGGCGACAAGAAGCATTACTTCAGCGGCACGACTGACGCGGGTCTCCTCTCCGATGTGGTGGTTCAGCTGCGTACGGAGTTTGAGTCCGCTGGACTGGACCTCGTCTCGTTCGACCTTGACGACCCCCAGGCTCTGGTGGTGAGCAAGGTGAACGCCCTGCTGTACGACGTGCTTGGGCTTATCGTCGAGAAGCACAGCAACGCCCACGTCTGGCTTACGGGTACGGACGCGTCTGCCGACCGAGATGGACGGCGTGCGCTGGTGGACATCGTGAAGCGCAGCGTACCGGTGGCGTTGCGGGAGTCCTTCCAGCAGGAGCATGCCGCGCTTGGTTATCCCGCGAACGTTGACCCGCAGCCGATTTTGGCTCGGGAACAACGTTTGGTGCGGGATAACAAGGCGGCCGACTGGACACCCACCGAGGCCACCAGGAAGCTCAGCCTGTACAGCAGGCTTGACCCGGTGTTCTACGCCGCGGTCAAGGTGCGTTACCCCATGGTGGCCGACCTCGCGTCGGTTTCCCTTGTGGCCTTGCGCTCTTTGGTCGTCGAGATTTACCAGGCATGGGCGCAGACGGACGTCGGGAAGGCCTTCCTGGCCAAGCCCGCAGGTGGTGACACGTCGGCCCTGCTCACCAGCAGCGAGCACCAGGCGCTGCTGGACAAGATCAACGAGCTGACCGCGCTGGTTCAGCAAAGGTACGAGGCGGCTCCGCCGGTGGTGCAGCGGCAGCAGGACCCGCCGCAGCGGCAGCACGGACAGCGCCGGCAGCAGCAGCAGCGCGGGCAGTCGCAGCGAGGCTTCCGCATGGGGGTCCAATCCCCACCGGCAGTGGGCTACGATCGTGACGAGCAGCGGGCTAAGCCGCTGTGTACCCGCTGCAAAAAGACTGGTAAGGATCTTTACCACTTCTACCGCGACTGCCCTCTTGGCGGTCGCCAACATTCCCCTACTTCCGCCGCGGCTTTCTGCGTACCCATCGACGAGGAGGATGCAGAGGGAGTCCATGCGCTAGCCATGTGTGCTCTCTTCCAGGAGGCGGCAGATGATGGTGCTGAGGCTTTTGCCCGCGCAGCGACGGCGTACGGTCCGCCAGCGGTGCTGTGCGGAGGTGTTGTGGGGGGCATCGACGTGTCGGCCTACGGCTTCTCCGTTAACGCGGTGGCGCCGGTGGCGGGGACGTCCGGTGACGACATCCTGCAGCGGCTGAACGACCTCGCGGCGGAGGTCAACGCGGCGGTAGAGCCTAAGGTACATTACACTCACGCCTCTTTCCCGCCGTCTGGGGGCATTGCGACGCAGGCTTCGGCTCTGGTGTGTGACACTGCGGGCGCAGGTATCACACCGGAGGAGCAGGTTCCGGCAGGTGGTGCGGCGGCATCGGCATCCGCCGTGCCGGCCCCTGCTATGCCTGTCTTGGAGAATGAGGAGGAGCTCCTGGAGCTATACGGCTACGGCCCGCCCGTGTCACTTCAATCGACGCGGGTGACCACTACGGAGAAGTCAGGCGGTGAATTCGCGGGGGCTGTGGAGACTGTCAACCACGCCGCGGTTGCGCCGGTTGACTTGACCGGCTACGACACCGACGACTACGAGGATTTTGCAGACGGCAGCTTCGCCGTCAAGCCGCGGGCTCCGGCCATCTCGGCCAATCATGCGTCAGAGCCCGCAGCCCACGTGCCTGAGTCTGGTGGTGCTTCCCGCACCTACGGATGTGGCAAGCCGCCATGGGGCTTCCCCGCACACGCGGGCCCGTGGGGGTTTCCTTACTTTATCTCCCTCATTCTTTTCATCTCGATCATGGGTGTGGGGGCTGCCGCCTACACGGCGGCCAATGACATCGGCTCTGTGCAGGTATCGGGTCGGGCTGCACCGCAGCCTGTGCTGTGCAGAGAGGATTTATGCATCTACCCTGGTATTTCCGAGCTGGACCCCGTCACTCTGGATGCAGTACTGCACTCCCTGGGTGCTGCGACGGTGGTTCACCGGCCGCCTGACCCACTGGAGAGCGGTGCTGCAAGCTACTACCGTGGACATTGTGGTGACGGTGCCCCTCTGAACTTTGACCCCGAGTAGTTTTCCTTCTGGCTCTGGCAGTACACCACTCTGGTGGTGTGCTGAGATGTGCTTTGACCTCAACGTGGTCTTCAATTTGGTTTATGCCTTGCTTTGACATCTACAATCTTCAGTCTGGTTTGCTTACACAGTGCCTTTCAGTTGTTTAGCGGGAGCTCCTTGCCCGTAGGTTTCTGCACTTGTGCTAGCTAGAGGGTTTCAATTTGTGTATCAGAATAGCACAGTTGGATTAGCAGTTAGGTTTGTCACCCTAGCTCCTACCCTAACTTATCTTAACTTCTCTGACTTACCTGTCAGTCACCACCCACAGTGCTGGGGTGGTGTGCTGAAATCTGTATAGGCAGCCCTGACCGGGAGTCCCGGTGCAGGCCCCTATGACAGATTCCTAGGTAGCCAACACTGGACCGTGACTGATCCGTAAGCCTGTGCTGTGACACACCGAGTGTCACAGGTAGCTAGACTCGAGACCGTTCCGACTCCGTGACCGTTCCGGGTATATCTAGCTTAGGGTTTATTTCTTATGAGAGTTTATCTATATTGGTTCACTGACTGTCTGATATCTTGAACCGGGAGATTCCAGTACAAAGGATTTGGACACGCTTTGAATGAATTCCGTCAGGCATATCTTTATCAGCATTGCAAAAGAAAAACCTATCTCGTCAAAATCGTCCTATGTCGATGTGGGGGCTCACACCGGGTCGCATCACGGTAACGCCTGCGGCAATTGTGTTATGGACTTTGACCATCACTGTTCTTTCGTCGGGGCAACTGCGTGGCCGAACGTAACATGCGCTTCTTCGGTCTGCTACTCTTTTCATCAGGTAGGGTGGGTCTAGTGGGCGGGCGGAGCAGTCACGGACGTGCTTTGATCCCCTTCGTGGGCACATGGATGCATCATGCAGCTGAATAGCCTTTCTGCGGCACTCCGGTGACCGGGATACTGATCGTAAGATGGAATGGCAAGGAAGAGAACCTAAATGCTCGCGTCTGCGCGGGAATGTTCTATGTTTGGTGTGAGATCCGTCACCAAAGGAAGTCCAAACCCATTATTTCACACAGACGTGCGCAGTAGAGGTGGACGGGCTGCAAACGCACAACTTCATTGCGCAGGCAGTGCAGTCGCAGAAGTACTCAGGTGGCCCAGTGAGGCTTAGGGGTCTCGTTCTTCACTAGAGATTTCCAGAAAAACCGGATGAGTGTGCGAACGTGTGTGCTGAGTCCTTTGATTCCCGGTGTGGGTACAAAGTGCAGCCGACATTCTGTGGTTATATGGATCCAAAGAAATCGGTCCAAGGAAAAGCAACGCGCGGGCAGTGTCACACGCACACACACATACTTTAGTGCGGGATGTTCTATGTGTGGTATGAGAGCCGTCACCAAAGGAAGTCCAAACCCATTATTTCACACACACCCACACATGCCAAGAAACCTGCTCAAGGATAAGCCCGCATACACTACCCTTGGTTTGTCCCACAGGGTTTCATATGTGACATACCAGAGACATTCCTCGTGCAGTTACCCCATGGCATTCACTGTCTGGGCAAGCCGCGTGCCTACCTTTGGGTATGTCCGGCAGTTTTTTATGCATAATTCTACCTTCGGCTTACTGACTTAAAAGGTGAACAGCAGGTTTTTATTCTATGTGCATCAGCTTCCTCGGCGTACTACGACGTACGCACACCGGGCACTGCGCCTCCCTCGCTACGGCGTACGCACACCAGGCACTGTGCCTCCCACGCTGCAGCGTACGCACACCGGGCACTTTGCCTCCAATGCTACGGCGTATATTCACGAAGCTATTAGTACGCACACCAGGCACTCTGCCTCCCACACTACGGCGTACGCACACCGGGCAATGCGCCTCCCACGATACGGCGTACGCACACCAGGCACTGTGCCTCCCACGATGCAGCGTACGCACACCGGGCACATTGCCTCCCACACTACGGCGTACGCACACCAGGCATTGTGCCTCCCACACTACGGCG
>LGRX02010831.1:0-14437 GCA_001247695.2 Cymbomonas tetramitiformis
AGAAGTCCTGGGGTGCGTCCGTGGGTGCAGTATCTGTTCTGCGACAAAGCTTGTGCACAAGCAGCAAAACAGTCACACGTCGAGCCGTGCAAGATGAAGTCCTGGGGTGCGTCCATGGGTGCAGTATCTGTTCTGTGACAAAGCTTGTGCACAAGCAGCAAAACAGTCGCACGTCGAGCCGTGCAAGATGAAACGCTTGGAAGCTGGGTAATTTCTGCAGACATCACGTTGTCACTCGTGTTTTTTGCTTGCTTGCAGTGGACGCGATCGCGACTCGTAGTCTTAGTGTAGGCTGCCAGATTGTGGTTTAATGAATGTATGCAAATAGATATGCTTTTATTTTTGCACGTTGCAATCCTACTAGCAAAAAAGGCGTTTGCCCAACCAATAATACCTGTTGAACAGTTGAATGGGTGGACCAGTTTTGATGTTACGTTTCTGAGGGACGTTAAAGAAAAGGCGAAGCACATGATACCTGAAAAAGCAGGCGGTAGTTGCAGTAAGCACCCAACGTTTTCATCAACTTATCAATTCGAGCTACGTTGAGTGCACGCCATAACGCTATCAGCATGTGGAGCCAACATTCCTGTCCATACTGAATTCGCTCGTCAGGGCCGGCCTTACTTCACATCATATTTTACTCATCTGCAAGGGAACAAGCGTCTCAATACAGATATCACCTCTTTGCATGAAGTATAATGTTCGAGAGCGTGAACGGAGACTCGTGGGGATCTGTATAGCTTATACACCTGCAGGCGGCTGGGGGCAAGCTACCATGCCAAAACCCAAACCGAAGGTACCTTGTCCAGAATCAGCTCAAAATACGCTTGTTGAATACCGCCTTTTTTATTGGCTCTAAGATTTTACAGCAGCTTAAATAAAGCATTGAGAGAATGTCTTTGAGTGCAAAGTTTTGAGGCCAAAATGAAGGGATTCTTTTCTGGAACCTTCAGGATTCAGGTACCAAGAAAGAGCTATCGGGTCCTCCTCCGCCCAAGGTAACGTCATGTTGATGTTGTCTTTATCCTTCGTGGTGCATTTGATAGGTTGCCTGAGACAACATGGTTTGTTATGGTGGGTTGTCTCCAAGGTGGTCAAGGCGAAAGGTGAAGCTGCCCCGGAGAATAAAAAAGCTTCGGGTGTACGCTTATTAGCTGGGCTTAGGTAGCACATCATCACGCTACTATTTGACTCGCGAGGCTGTCGCGCAAGATACGGGTACCTTGCTAAGATATACTATAGCAGAGAGGAGAACGACGTGGAATAATCGAATAAACCTTTGTGGTTTGAAGCACGGCAAAATTTGAGTGTCCCAGATTTAGGGGTTGTCCCCTTTTCCCCGTATGTAACTGTTGAGAAATAAGATTTCTTTTGCACACGGATCATTGCCAAAAGGCACACTGCCTGCCCCGAAGGACCATCCATTACACAAAATAGATTTCGTCTGACCGGTGTTGTCTAAGCTACCAGCCAAACTTACCAGTGTTAGTTAAAGTCTTATTTTTATGGATGTATTTCCTTGAAATAAAGCTCTGCAAAGTGAACAGAGATTTTTGGGTTGGGTGGGTAGGGAAGGCAAAAGAACAGAGCTGAAGCCGATGTAGCTTCACGGGCTTTTTGTCTAGTTTCTGTGCCTACTACATGTGACACGAACCGTCACTAGAGCTGCAAAACATGCCACGGGTCATTTGATCTACACGTGGCAGAAACCACTAAAATTCCACTGTGCTCCAATTTAAACATTTCTTTTGCACACGGATCATTGCCATGTCTTCAGAGATATGTGTCGGCACTCTCTTAGTCCATCGGTGCTGTTGTCTGCTTCCATCCCGGTGTTAGCCACCCGAAGTAGTAGACCATGTCGGCGTCTGCTACTGCTGTGGGGTCGATGTAGGCGTGTACTGCCGAAGACAACTGCACCCACCCCCCGAAGAAGCATACCTTCTCCATCACTACTCCCACTGCACGTGAGCATGTAGTGGCACCCTTCCGGGTGTTGTGGGTTGTGTAATGCCCCCCTTCCGGAGGGGCACAACCCACGTGCCCCAAGGCACAAGCAATCCAATCGGTCGCATCAACGTTCCTGAACTGCTTCTTCTTGTCACACGGCAGCCTCCAGTAGCTGGCCGTGTCCGCTGCTTTGGCTGCACTCGTCGTAGCAGCTTGCAGCCAATCTTCATCCCGAGCCTGCTCCCACCGATCGAGCAGCTCGTGTAGCTCTGCTACCCCCTCCCGTGGGATGCAGAGCCTCCTCTTACACAAGAGGTGGTTCTTGCCCGTCTCTTTCTCGAACACGATAGAGAGTCCGTTGCTGTCCCTTAGCAAGCTCTCCCGCAGCATTGCCGTGCCTGTCTGCGGTGTGCCAAACGATACAACTACGTACACACAAGCACGGAGGAGTTTCCGTTGTTCTACAGTCGCAAGAGGCAACTGAAGAGCAGCTTTGTGTACGCACCTTACTGCCGAAGCTGGCAGAAAAGTTCTCACCGTCTCCGTGACGTTCGTTGCCCCGCTGCTGTTGTCTGCATCGCTGTCATGCCCTTCACAGCACGTGTGACAGCGCGACCCTTCGCTGGTCCCTGGAAGCCGAAGTCCTCGTGGAAGCTGTTGATGGTCGACAAGTACGGCTGAAGGGAGGTGCCCTTCACCGTACCTGCTTCCTGTAGGGAGACCATGTAAAGCTGCACAGTGGCCGTTGTTGCCGGCAACCACCGTAAGTTCTCCTCGGTGCAGAACTTCACGAACTTCTTCCAGTGTCTCTCGTAGTTGTCGGCTGTCGATTTCTCCAGCGCCGCTGCCTGCACCGCTGCTGCTGTGTCGGAGTGCTGGTTCTTCCCCAGCTTCTCCGTCCAGTGTTTCAGCAGCACAGTCTTCCACGGAGTCGCTGCCACCTGCTGTTGCCGATCGTCTTCTTCTTCTTCTTCATCATCATCTTCATGTTTCTGAGGGAAATACTCGATATTTCTCCTCCTTCAACACGACGTTCTCCTCGTCACCGTCGTCGTACTGGATCTTCGTTCTTATCTTCCCTTGTGGCACCCACGATCCCAGGGTACCACGCCTCGTCTTCCGGCCAAAATACCTCTATTTTGCAACCGGGTCTCACCTCTTCTTCTGGCTTGTTGATCTCCTCGTCGCCTTGTCCTGCCCCCACACCCCCCGCTCTCCAGTGAACGCTCACTGGGAGCCGGGGATGTGAAACAAGACTGCGTCCCAGCTGGAGGGTCCGAGCAGCTCGGACCCTCCCAGCCTGCGAGTGAAGAGGTCCCTGCGTCGTGGCACGATCACCACCTCCGCAGCCAGCGCCTCCAGCTCTCGGAACCACGATTGCCCCGGCCAGTGCGGTGCCACCACCGTCGTTGTTGCCTTCTCCTCCCGCAGCTTGTGCGCCACTTCGTCGAGCAGCCCCCACGGGGGGTTCACCCAGTTGTGTTCCCCCCGCCAGTCGTACGCCAGCGAGCCCACCCCCTCGCAGCCCGGGTCGTGCCAGGCACTGTAGTACCTCGGCAGCTGGGCCGAGATCTCGGAGGCGAAGCGGTCCACGGAGTGTTCGCCCCACTGCTCCTCGGCGTACTCGAACCACCTCTTGTCGTTCATGTTGATCCTCCAGTCGTCGAGGTCCTTGTCTCGTGACAGCCGATCCGCCCACTCGTTGGCTTCGCTGCGGATGTACCTCGCCTGCAGTTCGATGTCGTGCAAGTCCAGGAGCAGCCAGAGCTTCCGCATACGTCGCATCAGCTCCGGGTTCCGCGACGTGAAGTGCGAGAGCATTGTCGTTGTCGTTGTCGCAGTACAGTCGCACCACCTTCCCCTCCAGCTCGGAGAGGAACGATCTGGCTGTCTTGTAGACCGCTTCGAGCTCGAGGTGGGTGATGTGCAGCTTCTGAAGCTCGTCGTTCCAGAAACCGCGTGCTTCCTTCTTCAGGTTCAGCACCCCTCCCCACGCGAACAGGGAGGAGTCGGTGTGTAGCTTCGCCCTCGTCGGGCTTCGCCAAATTTTGCGCCCATTCCACCGGCTTGTCGCTGGCAGTTTGGCCCACCATTGCAGGTCTCCCCAGGCTTGCCTCGTCAGCTTCACCTTGGATCCCCAACCGTGCTTCTTGCCGAGCACGAAGTACAGCTCGCGTAGGTACAGCCTCGCCGTAGGCACTGCCAGGTACACCGACTGGCAGAGTCCATTGAACCCTGCCAGCTCTCGAGCTTGCACCCAGCGTTGTTCTCGAGTGGCTTGGCAGAGGATCGCTGTCGCCTTGGAGTGGATCTTCTTGAGTCTTTTTTCCGTCACCCGGAATAAGCCCTCCTCGAAGTCCACCTCGAGCCCCAAGTGCTCCACCAGCTGTGTCGGCTCCCAGTGACCCTTCTTCTCGTTTCGGAATAACCCAAGTCGAGGAAGAAGCTTGCTCACACGATCCCTCTGCACGAAGGCATCGTCCTGCGTCTTGGTGATCACCATGAAGTCGCCCATGTAGGGCAACACCCTCGCCCCTGCTCGGTCCGAGCCTCGTCGAAGTCCTCCTTCTCGTCGCCTCACAACCCTTCTTGTCCATCCCTCAGCTTCTTGACTTCGTGCCGATCCTCCCCCGCTTGCGGAGAGCGAATCGGCTCCACGAGCGTCTTCATCAACTTGACAAATATTCGTGGCGAGTCCGTCCACCCGAAGGGGAGTGCACCGCACTGGTACAGCACCCCCTGGATGTCGAACTGCATGAACTCGAAAGTCCGGGTCGATCTCCACTGCGTGGTACCCGTCCTTGAGATCGAAGGTGGAGCACCAGTCGCCCTGACTTGCCAGCCTCCACAGCTTCTTCAGGGTCTCCATTTTGCACTTGGACTTCA
Source organism: Cymbomonas tetramitiformis (assembly GCA_001247695.2). Classification (NCBI taxonomy): domain Eukaryota; kingdom Viridiplantae; phylum Chlorophyta; class Pyramimonadophyceae; order Pyramimonadales; family Pyramimonadaceae; genus Cymbomonas; species Cymbomonas tetramitiformis. Next base: position 4,837 of record LGRX02010831.1, read on the forward strand.
CGCAGAACTCGTTCAGCCACCGGAAGTCCATCACCAGTCTCCAAGAGTTTGAGCCTGGCTTGGGCACCAGAAACACCCGCGAAACGTGGCGTCTTTGTCGTGCCCGTACCCATGCTCCAGTCTTCAAAGACCTGGCCGTCTCGACGTCCAACCATTCCTGCTGCTGCTGCGTCAGATCTCGCAAAGAGGTCCCGTGGTCGAAGTCGGGTGGTGGGCCTTTCACCCACCGCATCTTCGCTCCTCGAGCGATCCATTGCAGTGCTTCGCTGCTCGTGCCTCCAGCGCGCCATGCTCCTTTGCGGGAACGTACATACTCCTGTATCGTACGTTGTTTGACCTGAACCCCCGGAGCGAGAGGGGTTAGGTCAGGTGCCCCGAGGCACATTTAATCCTTCCCCTTCCCACGGGCGATGGCGGTCTTACCGCCCTTGCCCTGGGGATTGGATGGAGGACCGTCATCACGTTCTTGGCCTTGGACGCGTCGAACTGTGCTAGCCACTTCGTCAGGATGGTGTCCGCCACCACACCCTCAGTGCCAGCATAAATCTTCTGCTCCATGAAGGCCAGCTTTGCCCGGACAACCTCAGCTCCACCGTGAGCTTCGTTGTCGTCCCCCTCAAGCATCGCTCTGTACCCCGCGATCATGGTGTAACGGTTACACAACAACCCGTAGACACCCTTCTTGGTGTTGTGTCCCCGTATCACCCGGTTCCAGAGCTCGTCCAAGAACGGGGTGTACTCCGCTGTCGGCAGGTTCTGCAGTAGGTCAACTGTCGACTCCTCGTAGACGATTGCGTCGTGGAAGTACGCGAGCGCTGGTCCCAGTACCATCTGCTCGTACTTCGTCGAGGAGTTTGACTTCTTGCACAACGCCGCGTGCGTCTTGTCCCCGTAGAGGTCAAACAGCTTGGGCATCGCGTCAGGAAGATTGTCCGGACACGGGGGAATCAAAGGGATTCCCTGCCACGAAGGGACAGTAAGGCAGACGTCTGAGCTTCTCCAGCTCAGCATCACCCGTCGACGTCGTCGCCTCTGTGTCTTCCTTGGCAGACCGAGCCTTCGCAGCATCGGCTCGCAGAGCACTGATTTGCTCCGTCCGCAACTGAGCTTGCAGGTCGTGCTGCTTGCTCTCTTCTTGCTGGATCTTCATCGCCGCATCGTGGGCTTCCTGCTGGTGTTTCATCTGTTGCATTAGCAGTTGCACCTCCAGCGAAGGTACTGGAGGCGATACAGTCGCGTCAGGGGGACCTACGCCACTCGGTGCAGGCTCAGAGTCCCGTGGTTGCTGGCTGTCTGTGCTACCAGTCATTGTGCTGGTGCAGATTCCGGATTGCTTACTTCTACAGGAGTAAGGGATTTAAAACTTACAGTGTGCCGCACAGAACATATCCCAGAAGGCAATATTTTCGTGGAGTTCTTTTACCGAAGGCAAAAGAACAGAGCTGAAGGCGATGCAGCTTCACGGGCTTTTTGTCTAGTTTCTGCGCCTATTACACGTGACACAAACCGTCACTAGAGCTGCAAAACATGACACGGGTCATTTGATCTACACGTGGCAGAAACCACTAAAATTCCACTGTGCTCCAGTTTAAACATTATGATAAGAACTGTCATGAGGATGAGAAGGACAACCAGGCAGTACAAAGGAAACTGCAAAACAAGTAGTTGACGATACACTCAATCAGTGATCAGAAACACCAATCGTAGGCGCCACAAAACCTTCAAATGCAAAACCCACCCTGCATATTAATTTCATGCACTGGACTAATTGTAATCCCACAAATGTAAGCCCACGCCGCTGGAATTGTAGACGAGCATGGATTCGCACTGCAAGGACAACAAACTGACGAAAGACATGCCTGGGTATCATTCCATGCTTCCCTTCCATGTTGGTATGGCCATAATTATTTAAAGCCTCTGTTTAGGCAAGCATGACGATATCCAGGCCCTTTATCTCTGTGAACAAACATGGTCATATATGTGTCTTATTGCAAGCTGTAGACGACACGAGCATGGTCATATCTATGCATGATTGTACATATTGTATTGCTTAAGCATGGTCATACGTCTGAGCCTAACTCAGTATTGTACGAGAGTGCAGCCATTGCCATATCGATGTCAGACTATAGCTTGTATATGTTCAAATTATTGTTATATCTAACGCAAGTTCCTTAAAACCAATTATACTTATTGGGTATGGACATTTTACCATTCACAACCATATGCCTGCCAGAAATGGCCATGTTAGGGCATGATCGATAAATATACATGACCACAAATTTGACCACTTCCATAACGTATATATGCCGAGAGTTATAATAGTAAATTTCCAGCTATTTCATATCGTGTGGCTTTCGGGCAGTGGGAACATTGCGCGCATTTCACGTTGGGTTTTGGAAACTACAAAAGCGTGCAGAGATCCGAGATACCCGAGAATCGCTGCCAATAATGTCACACTCAAACTTGTGGAAAACTTGGGAAATCACGAAAATACGCGGTATACGGGATTTTAAACCCTGAAAACCCCGTTTGATGTCCAGCAACATTCAATGGGCATGAGGGCACATAGAATATCGATGCTCCTCCATCCAAAATGCCAAGTTAAAATGGCAATGAACCGAACGCATTCATTAAATGACCCAATGAGTTGTTGGGTAGTTTCAGCATATCTGAGTTATGGAAATGGTCTTTAACGATGTATCGTCTACATACTGATGGTGCCATATCTGGTATGGCGGGCATGCATGGGGTACGGTAGGCATGGGGTCGTCATTTGGGACAGAGGCGGGTAAGGATGATCATGCCGCCTATATGCAGATAAGGCCCTACTTGGGCAATGTGTTGTGCCGCTGCACATCCTAGGCAAGTAGCGAGGGCCATGTCCGCCCAAGAATTCAAGCGATTCGGCCATGCCGGTGTAGGTACAGGCCAAGCATGACAATTCTCACCGCGTTCCTAAAATTATAGGGTATGGGCGAGAAGTTCTGTGAATTGGCTGATGCCCGTTGGCTGGTGGTGCGATTGGGGGAGCAATCTATTTCGCGTTTACGAACTATCGAAATTGACAAAGCAGCTATGTGCGCTGTTGCACGTTACGTTCCCGTGCTATCGAAGGCGAATTACGGTCACAGGCTATCCCAGATAACTGAGCAGGTATGTGCTGAGTGGGCTGATAAACCCTGGTTTGTGGTGCCATTTAGCTCATGGGCTGCTGCCCCATATGACTGAGCTGTCACGTGTGGGTTATTTATGACTGCTGCCATGCAGGCTAAGGCATGTGTGTCGATTGCTGCCTTGCGATGTCCGTTGCAGGTGTAAGCTATAGGTCACGGGCTGCCTCATACCGGTATAGCGTGCACGGGCAGGTGGACTGACGCACATTGCCTCATGGTGTCACTGAATATGTAATTTAGTTCACGGGCTGCACCCTATGACTGAGAAGCCGCACGGATTGAGGCGACCTGCCAAGTGGTGCCACTCGCACGAGGTGTTACCTAGGTTACGAGCTGCCCCATATGAATGGGCAGTAATGTGGGGCTGGTGCACACTGCCTCGTGGTTCTATTGGAAGTGAATTAGGTGACGGACTGCCCCAAATCACTGAGCAGATATGCGGGTCGATGCAAAGGAGTCTGCTCGTCGTCTTAGGCATCTATGAATGCCACAAGTGTGGATTCCTTCCAAGCGAGCGAGAGTATGCATGGGAATGAGGACTTTGCCACCTACAGTGTTTCGATCTAAGCTGGCACTGCAGATAACTTAAAGCAAGCTCGGGCATTGGCGTCCGCAGTGGATAGAGTAAATGTCAAGCGGGTCACGCACCCCATATACTACAGGCAGCGCAATTGAGTTACATTACAGACTTAGACCTCAGATCCCAATTTATTATAACATGTCACTTATGGTCTGCTGCAATATGTTTGATGTGATCACACCGCGCGTAGTGATCAAATGAACTGCATGTTGCATCCTCCCATTCCCCTCATATTCAAAATATCACCTTCCTCTCTCAGTGGACGGTACTGAACTGTCCTCGCCTTTCTCCAGCAGATTCTGATAAAACTCAAGAATGGGTTCTGAGTGAGATGGAGATCTTTTTTTAAACAAAACTGCTATCTATATATAGCTTCCTTGCGGTCGCATCAGCAGATTCCGCACAGCCTGAGGCGTAAAGGGCGTTTTCAGGTATTCGTTCATTCCCATGCTGCTTGAACCGCATCCCACTCCCAACCTGCCGAACTCAGACATGCAGAGACCAGCGATTTTGCAAAGTATGTGAACGGTGCTCAACTGTAGCAAGCCAAGAACATGGGAGGCAAGCGCCAAATGAACATTCTGGGTGACTATTTCGATATCAATATTTCGATGTGCGCGTCTGTGCGTCATGCATTCTGTGCCCACATCACTTCAAACTCACCATACTGGTAGCTTGCCAAAGAGATGCCTCCAGTAGCCAGATTGCTGGTTGGGTGCACCAGCTGTGCTCCATCTCATGCCAACAGCTCAACCCGAACGAGGAAGGGTCATCAGGGGCGGAAGGCAGCACACACCTTCGAACCGCTTCATTTGTGAGGTCCTCACTACTTAATGCTAAAATCCGATTGGGTGGTACTTCAGCTTGTCGCTCCCACTGTGCACCAAACCCTCCAATTATCGTTTTAAGCTTTTATACAGTGACACAGAAGACTGAGAAAGCTCCTGTGTATTCCTCCCATAGTGCGATCTATCGACACTGCGCAGACCTGGCATATTTGTCAGTCTGAGCAGCAGCTAAGGATCTTGCAAAAAAGGAACATGGCTTACCTGACGGATTTTGTTTAGGACTTCAAACATGCGGCGGCTGGAGGAATGAGTCATCTCAGGCCCATCTATTCTAATGAAGACCATAGAGTAGGTGTGCCCTTGCTGCACGCCCAAAGACAGAAAGAGACGCTCAGCTTGCCAAGCTAATGCAGCAATGTCAAGCAGGAAATTTAAGCAACTGTTTTCAAATAAGTGCCTCTATGCAGATATTCCACAGATGGGCGCGTCTCCGCAGATATTCCGCAGATGGGCGCGTCTCCGCAGATATTCCACAGATGGGCGCGTCTCCGCAGATATTCCGCAGATGGGCGCGTCTCCGCAGATAGATATTCCGCAGATCGACACCTCTCCGCAGATATTCCGCAGATGGGCTCCACTCCATAGATATTCCGCAGATGGGCGCGTCTCCAGATATTCCGCAGATGGGCTCCACTCACAGATATTCCGCAAATGGGCGCGATATTCCGCAGATGGGCGCGTCTCCGCGGATATTCCGCAGATGGGCTACACTCCGCAGATATTCCGCAGATGGGCGCGTCTCCGCGAATATTCCGCAGATGGGCTCCACTCCACAGATATTCCGCAGATGGGCGCGTCTCCGCAGATATTCCGCAGATGGGCGCGTCTCCGCGGATATTCCGCAGATAGCGTCGACGCAGGTGAGCATTGGAAGGACGCGGCTAGCATCAGGGCAGACTCAAACTGAACCTGCAAGTTGTGCAAAGCGTCTTCGGCTTCGGGCACCGTAGTGACCATAATGCCAAATCGGGCAAGCACCACGCTTTCCAGACTGCAAATTCCAACCCATCCCAAAATCCGCAACACTCAGGCACTGCTTTTGACATGGTTGTCAGAGATTGCTGGGTCCCCACCCTACACCATTCCCCACTGATGCCCAGTAGTATGCCCATGCCGGTGGGGCGGGGCTGGAGGAAAGGAATCAACCCTACACCATTCCCCACTGATGCCCAGTAGTATGCCCATGCCGGTGGGGGGGCTGGAGGAAAGGAATCAACCCTACACCATTCCCCACTGATGCCCAGTAGTATGCCCATGCCGGTGGGGCGGGGCTGGAAGAAAGGAATCAACCTACACCATTCCCCACTGAGGCCCAGTAGTATGCCCATGCCGGTGGGGCGGGGCTGGAGGAAAGGAATCAACCCTACACCATTCCCCACTGATGCCCAGTAGTATGCCCATGCCGGTGGGGCGGGGCTGGAGGAAAGGAATCAACCCTACACCATTCCCCACTGATGCCCAGTATTATGCCCGTGCCAGTTGAGAGGGGCTGGAGGGGGGGAATCAACGTACTGTGACTGCTCCGGGTTTGCCTGTACCAGGAGAGCACGGCGACCAAAACCGCCATTAGCTGTGCTTGGCAAACCAGGGGCTGAAACCGTTGAACGTAGAGAAGCTTCTGGCAGAAGAGAGCGAGAGAGCGCGGTCTCCCGCCTCCTGATATCACCCCTATCGCCAGAAGACATGTCACACTAAGTTCTGCAAACAGTCCAGGGAGTGCGAGCCGCTGTATTGCCCATATTGCCCATATCTCAGAGAGGCTGCATGGCACCTAGCGTGTGCATGCTGCACTATAGCGTGCGGCACTGGAATTGCCCATATCTCAGAGAGGCTGCATGGCACCTAGCGTGTGCATGCTGCACTATAGCGTGCGTCACTGGAATTGCCCATATCTCAGAGAGGCTGCATGGCACCTAGCGTGTGCATGCTGCACTATAGCGTGCGGCACTGGAATTGCCCATATCTCAGAGAGGCTGCATGGCACCTAGCGTGTGCATGCTGCACTATAGCGTGCGGCACTGGAATTGCCCATATCTCAGACAAACTGCAAAAGGCAGTGCATTCGTATGCAAAGCAGCTTATTATGTTATATATGCTCAGTGCTCATATAGTCTCAGAGGTGTGGAAGAGCATACGTGCTACTCTCGGGTTCCGCCTGAGTATTCATCCCCTGTTTCATGCCCCCACCGCACCCACGTTGCATTGGTAATTGCTGCCATGTGCACATATGCCAGACCTGAACTACGGGAAATAGAAGGCTGCGTCACCCCGGATTATATATGTTTGGTTGTGCGGCCTATCCTTGCGTGTGGCTTATCCTTGGATCGATTCCTTTGGCACAAAACCTTGTGCGTATGTGGCTTATCCTTGGACCGATTCCTTTGGCACAAAACCTTGTGTGTATGTGGCTTATCCTTGGACCGATTCCTTTGGCACAAATCCTTGTGTGTATGTGGCTTATCCTTGGACCGATTCCTTGTGTGTGGTTTTTCCTAGGACCGGCTCCTTTGGCATCACATAACCAGAAAGGATTGGCTGCACCATGTCTTCGGATTCGGCACACACTTCGGGACACTTATCCAGATTCTCCGGAGCTCACCAGTGAAAAATGAGACCCCCTAAGCCTCACTGTGCCAGCTGAGCCCCTCGGCACCTGCACCGCCGGCGCGCTGCTACCGTGTCTCTGGAGCCGGTTCACCTCTGCCCCCGAGCTGCTCGAGCCAGCTCATCACCACCAAGCCTAGGATCAGGACCACCCCTCTGCTCTGAGCCTCACTGGGTGTGGCATATCCTTGGACCGATTCCTTTGGCACCACATAGCCACAGAAGATTGACTGCACTGTGCACCCACACCGGGGATCAAAGGATTCAAAACAAACTTCGGGACAGTCATCTGGATTCTCCGGAACGCACTGATGCTATGCCCCGGAAGCCGTTTCACCTCTAACCCCCGAGCTGAATGAGCCGCCTTCCCTTGACCAAGCCTACGGTCAGAAGCACCACCCTGCTCCCTGCCTGCCCCAAAGCCTACGGTCAGAAGCACCACCCTGCTCCCTGCCTGCCTCAAAGCCTCTGAAGGTCTCAGGAGAGCTTGTCCACCCACTACACATCCCGGCTTCCAAAAGGCCGGGAATGGTAGACTGATTTGCTTGCTTCTGACCTTGCACACTCACCACCAAACTGTGCCTACAGTCTCCTACCCCCACCTCCAGCTCTATGGCAACGAAGACCTTGCGCTGAACACTCTGCAAGGAAGCTGCGAACTTGAGTGATGTGCTCCACACTTGCACTGCAACTGTTGTTCTGCACCGTTCCTATTGAAGGTCCTTGTGTATGGGTTATCCTTGGACCGATTCCTTTGGCACCCTCCATCCCCATATACTCATGGGTGCCCCCGTGCATAAGCCCCATGCAGCCAGCCCCTCCACCACCTCTGCAAACCTGCCCCTATCGCGCCCGTGCTCCAGCGTGCATGCCTCCCGCTCCGAGTGGAGAACTCACTAGCGGAGAACGTGTGTAGCTCATCCTTGGTGTGATCTATTATATATCAGCATCATTATGAGCAACATGCAGGTTTGGAAAGAGAGGGTGCAAGGATCGTACCTGGCAAATACCAAAGAGGAGGCCGAACAGATTCACCGGTTTAACTGGCTCGGAGAGGAAAAGGCTGGGTAAAGGCGGGTAAAGCCACTCATAGTTGGATTGGGCATGTTGGTAGTCAGGCAATCTCCCTGCGGATGCATGGCAGCAACTAGGTTAGCCAAGTATGGGCACGCCCCTCTCCAACCAGTCGTTGCTGCTCCTAACGGATTTGTGTTGTGCTTTCAACGCAAAGCTTGATCTGCCTGAGACCTCCTTGAGAGAGGGGCCTTACTGGGACTCAGAAAAGGGGGGTGCAACGACGCGGGTGCAAGGGCCAGATCAGCTGGGACAAACCTGAGATGATAAAAGGGGGAAAGTTGATGGTGGACTCCATATGTTGCCACCAGAAGCCAGCTTCCTCAGAATGCAGCCAGTGGAACTGGGAATACTCCATGATGAGAACCGTGTTCCCGCCGCCTTCCGCACGCATACTATCCACCAACTCGTCTTCCAGCTGCTGCACATGTGCCATCCACTTCTCCTCTCCCGTCTGCAAGCTCCCTCTGGACATCACGCAGGGAAAAATCACCACACCCCAACATATCCGTCAGCTCCACTCTTCCCAAGAACTTGTGACCAACGTCAGTGCGTAAACCCTACGGCAACACACCACAACTCTGGAGACCGTAGCCGTAAGGTTGCACACTCACCCGGCGTTTGCTTTGAGAGCCGGGATCGAGGTCGACGTGGTTGCACCCATACCAAAGTCACTCCGGACAGGCATGCAATCCAGCTGCACCGCCACCCTCCCGTCGCATCCCACTGCTCTCAATCGAACTTGTGTGTTGAAGAACTGCGCTGCGCCATACCCCGAAACCTATTGAGCTTTCGCCAGCTCATGAGCCCCGTCAGAGAACAGAACACCGTTTAGCTGAATGATGCTTCGGAGGCGCTTCAGTTGCTCAGCGCATCGCAGTCCGGTGCCAAGTGCATGGAGTGCCCCCTACGAGGTCAGCCTTCTCCAGGGAAACAGGTCTGGGCAACAACATAGCTTGAGCAGCACAACCCTACTTTTCAGACAAGCGAAGGCTGTCCTGAGTAGTTCATACGAGGCCTGAAGGGGGAGCACTCCCTGCGAGAGGCTGTCCTGAGTAGTTCGTACGAGGCCTGAAGGGGGAGCAGTCCCTGCGAGAGGCTGTCCTGAGTAGTTCGTACGAGGCCTGAAGGGGGAGCACTCCCTGCGAGAGGCTATCCTGAGTAGTTCGTACGAGGCCTGACGGGGGAGCACTCCCTGCGAGAGGCTACCCTGAGTAGTTCGTACGAGGCCTGAAGGGGGAGCACTCCCTGCGAGAGGCTATCCTGAGAAGTTCGTACGAGGCCTGAAGGGGGAGCACTCCCTGCGAGAGGCTGTCCTGAGT
>LGRX02010832.1:16869-29405 GCA_001247695.2 Cymbomonas tetramitiformis
CTCTGCCACACATCGCCAGCAAAGCCTTGTGCCCGCAGTGAATCTTTGCCCCGTTCAAAGGATTTCTCCTGCGAAAGCAGATAGCAAAGAGGGGTAGTGCATAGCCAGGTTTCGTTCGTGATTACAAGCTAGGTTTTATGACTCAGAACCGGCTTCTACAGTTCAAGGTATACAAGCATAGTCATGAAGGAAATAAAATATTTAGCTATCACAATTCTGTTTGTCAGTGGCTGGGTGGGGGTAGAAAGAAAAACACGAAATCCACTCTGTTTGTATATGGCCACACAGAGTTGATAGGTGGGAAAACAACATTCTAGCCAACTCCCTGGCAGCCCGCACGATTTGTGGTCATGGAAATGTGGGCCTGGAAAGGCCTCCGAGCTGGTACCTGTACTGCTAACCCCGGTGGCTTGTTGATGATGATCATTGCCTCGTCTCTGCCCCCATGAGAAGCACAGAGGTTACGTGTCAAACACAATATCACACACGCAAAGGAATTTGTCACAGTTGAGACGAATTCCATGACAGGGCACATGAGGAGCACGAAAGACACATCACACGTAAGGCGCGTTGCGTAACAGAGATGTGAGAAGGTAGAGTTACAAGTCATGGGTGACATGATGAGCACGCGCGACGGGTCAAAGGAGACACAAAATCGATGACAGGGAACGTGAGGAGCGCGGTCGATGCACCACAGGTGAGACGAGTTGCGCAGCAGGAGACAGAGAAGCTAAAACCCGTCACATGATGGCACCTGTGACATGATGAGCACGAGAGACACGTGACAGGTTGGACAGGTTGCGCAACAGGAGATAATTCCATCGCTTGCAGGTTCACCCACCGACCTATCTACTTGCCGGAATCAGCGCGGTCGCACACTTTCACGACGACTAACTTTCACAAGCCTCGGAAAAAAAGGTGGCAGCAGGCAATCTACTACTCTATAAGCGAGCCAAAAAGTCATGATGAGCACCAAAGGGCGTGGTTGGCCGGCGGCTCACAAGTAAAGCACACGGCTTCGCAATTGGTTCTTCTCACTCTCCGACATTGGTGCATCCTTACTCTTGATCAGCGCATTTCCGGTTTCCGGCAGCTGTTCTGCCTCGTGCGACTCAGCGAAGGTGTTTGGCACCACCAGCCGCATCCCGGCAGAGAGCCTGTGCAAACTCACCAGGGCCCCCAGGAACCACCCTCCACTCCACTTTTAGCTCCGGGCCTCTCCGGCGTCAAAACTGACATTCGCCCCCCCCGTGAGAAAAACCGTAGACTCCGTATTTACCTCCGGGCCTCTCCGGTGCCAAAACTGACTGCCGGGGACTCCATGAGGAAAACCCTAGACTCTGTGCTTACCTCCAGACCTCTCAGGTGCCAAAATTGACTGCCGGGGCCCCCATGAGGAAAATCCTTAACCCTATGTTTACCTCCGGGCCTCGCAGGTGCCAAAACTGACTGCCGGGCCCCCCTTGAGGAAAACCCTAGACTCTGTGCTTACCTCTAAGCCTCTCAGGTGCCTCAAAGGACCACAGAATTCCCCAACGAGAAAACCCTAGACTCCAGCTTTAGCTGCGCAACGTCGTCTACTGCTCGAGAGCCGGATCCGGGAAACTCGCTGTGCATGAACTGTCGCCAAGGCGCTCAGACTGGGGGGCGCACCGCTTGTCAGCGGAGATACGCCGCGGCCGCCGGGGCTCAGCGCTGTCGAGCTCGGCGTCCTCGGCATGTAGCACGCGCACCTAGTCGAACATCCCCTCACGTGAGCGGGATACTCGCAGAAACCCCCTCCCGCCTCTTACAACGAGTGCTTCTCAATACGTATCAGGCACTCGGGGAAACGAGAACTTGCTTACCAAAAACACAACAGAACTACAGGGATAGAATAGGATCTGTGAAAGCCTTAGGTTGTGAAAACATAAGTGAGGAAGGTGAAACCTGCCGCTTTCGGAACAACGCGCGTAACGCGCAGTTCGGCGCATGCGGCAACTGCTTCTTGAGCCAACGAAGCGCTGTGAGACGCTGCTCGAGATCAACCGTCAGAGGCAAGGTTTCATCGGATTTTGTTCCCAAGTCGAAGTCGCCCTGGGCTTCAGTACGCAGTGGGTCGGATGTCTGGCAGAATAGTTCTGTGTGTCGTCGCTTCGGAACTGGATGAAGCTCCTGCACGTTGGGCATCAAAATGATCCTATGAACTTTCAAGCATATTTCTCTATCTTGGAAACACTCGGGGCCCGGGATTTGTGCCCAAAGAGTCTCATAAGTTTATGCGGAGAGCGGCTCTGAAAATGGTGCACCAAGAGTGATCAGACGTGAACAATTGAGCCAAACGACCAAAGTGTAGGCTGGAAAAAGAGACGCATGCAGAGGTGTTGCAGAGGATAAATTGGGACGACAGCTCCTCAGGAGGCACGAATCAATTCTATATATGTCTGGCAACTTACACAAGTGTATCAGGGATGCACCTTCCAAAACTTAGTCAGATCCTGAGCTTGGCGTGCGACAGTGGACTCCGCACAGTACCAGCGACGAGAGCCCGCGAGCCGATCAGATATTCTCGAAAAGCTCCTGCGTGAAAGAACGAGGTACTCAACAGCATTTAACACAACGAAGGGCTCAAATGTTTGGAAGTTGTTGTGCATTTTCTCGCAGAGTGGGGGGGCGAGAAAACGCAGCACTGAGAGCGGGGAAGAAAAATATTCCGATGCGAGATCGGAATGAAAAGGTGCAGAGAAATAGACAACTCGAAGATACTGCCAACGTGCACTCAAGGATGCTTTTTCCTAAGGATCATTGATGTGAGGCTCTGCAAGATCAAGCCACGACGGAATGCTTGGGGGTTTTGGCTGACGATAAGAAGAAAGGTACAAAAGAAAGACGTGACGTATTACCGAAGAGCTGTTAAGATACTCATGAACAATTAGGTTGATATTTCTTGTAGGACACTCACGGCACATTCATCGAAGCATACTACGAAGTCCCCAGCACTGCCCATACAGGCAACATTGAGGAATGCCACCTGGGGGTGGACATGTCCCTGGACAACTCTGATTGAATTCCCCCGCCTTCAGCTAAAGCTGTGGATATGCAGTCATAATACTCCCTGAAGATTAATTTTTGCCACGCTTGAATCAGCGATCCGTGCGTTACGGGCGTCACAAAAGTAAAGAGCCGGAGAGAGAATTCACAAGATTATAGAATTCACCAAACGAAAGAGCAACCCGACCGCTGAACAGTTCCGATCCGGATGACTTCTCTCTTCTGACTTGAGTTCATCCGATTCATGCTTCATACGTAATAACATCCGATCCGAACGATCGCACGCCTGCACGCCAAATCGGACGAGAGAACGAAGAAGACTGCTCATGCTCTCGTCTGGAACGCGAGTCTCCGGACCAAATAGCGCGAATATTCCTTACGTTAGGGTTTGTAACGCAGATTGAGCTGATGATGATGGGCGTCCGCACTCCGGAGAGTTCACTTCAGACTTTAGAGACCGAGAGTGAGAGAGACTTTCTCGTGAAGATTGTAGATTGCAAGATTCAACAAAAATTGATCTCTCGTCTGTCGATAGATAACCAACCGAACGCAAGATCCCAAGAACCATAATTTGCTCAAGCAATACCTTTCATATCTTCAACCACGTGAAACCGTCCCCAGCCCAGAGTGTGTCTTTCAATGATTCAAAATATCGGAGCCCTCTCCCCTGCAACTCCTTATAAGTTATATTCTCACAGTGGGAGGCGTCCGAGTTCTCTTACCAGTGTGTTGGATGCAGCGAAGTGTCGGACCGTTCGGAACGGTTTGATATCTCGTAGAACACGATTTAATGGAAGGAAGAAATTTCGCTGCGATGCCTCGCTGAACAAAGAAGAGTTAAACATATTCGAAAAGGCAGTTCCTGAAAACCTTCGTGAAAAGGTTGCTGTTCGATCGTTCACTCCGAAATCGGACAATGAGGCTCGCTCCGAAAACTTGTTCGAAGCAGCTCTTGCTGTGCCAGAGTTGCCAGGCGTTCCGCGCCCAGTATGGCAGGTAGTTGCATTCAGCGTCCCGACAGGGCTTCTATGGTACGGTAAGACGTGCTTCTTCGCTGTTATGTATTCTCCTTCAACGATTTACTCATCATCGTTCGTGTTTGTTTGCTCTGCTGTTTTGCCACCGAGCCCATATGTAAAAACTAGGCTACCTGCAGATAAGTTACTGAAGCAGTCGCCGCGACTGCACCTCGCCAGGCTGGTATAAGTTTGCAGTGGAGGAGGAGCTTGCTGCATACGAGAAGAGCTTAGGTCAAAAACCTGTGGGATATGGTGGTTATGCCACTATGGGCGCGTTTGTGGGTGGCCTTGCCCTTGGTAATGAACCCGCTCGCACAAGATTCATCGGCCGTCGAACTTCCATTCCGACTATGCGTCACGCTGCTTTCTGCCGTGTGTTCATTAATATCGTTTCCTTCTGCATGTCGGCCTCATAAAGAAGGAAAAAACTAAATCAGCACTTGATATTCAGGTCCACTGGCGGAAGCTTTGAGCGTGCCTGGCGGGGCAGCATGGTCGGCGGTTGGAGGATTGTGGATTTACTATACCCAATATCTGTTATACAAACGGGTCAATCTGTTGTACTCTGACAAAGGTATGTGCGAATCCTGGGACGAAACGCGAACGACATAAACGCAAGTATTCATGTCTGAGTCCATATCCAAAGTAGCTTCACGTTCTCGTTGTAAAGTTCAATCCATAAACCAGTGCACGTGCGTGTGTCCTGAGAGCAATTTGGTTGCAGTAAACATGCTTCTACAGTCGGGATGGGCTAGTGACAATAGCTATGAAAACGCGACATGAGCAAGGGACGTATGAACGGACTGCCCTTATCCAATACTGAATTGGCATGCCGTCAGGTGTGCATGGCTAAGGGATTGCTTTCCTCCGCAGGAGCTGAGGAACCTTTAACTGTTTGGTGGCTAGTCTTCCCCGGTTTCAACCTTCTTATTGGACTTCGACAGCTGCACTTCTTAGCCAAGTTTTGGGCAGAAGAGAGGGGCGAAGAGCTTCAAGATCCTGTGGCTGATTTCTTTCCCTTCATATCTTGTCCAGATTTTGGCTGGAAAGAATTTTTGAGAACACCGAGCCTGTGGCTTGCGCCACTCAAAGATGTTGCGCCTTTGGAAATTGACTTTTTAAAAGATTGAAAGTGAAACTAACAGTTGGTGTGCACAGCTCTTTCGGACGTAGCAATGTTGCAATGAAATTGCAGTGGATTTGGGAGGCTTTTGATAGAGAGACAAAATATGCAGGATATGCAAATCGATACTCGACATGATCCGTTTACAGTTGTATTTTGGGCATAGCATTTTAGGGCCCACGACCTTGTATTGTATGCTACTTTGCTCAGGGAAGGTGAAGGGTGCTCGGTGAAAAACAAGGTGCTCGTATTCTTTGATGCTACTGGGAATCGCCATCCCAATTAGAGTGCATAACGGCAGTGGCACGAGTGCGGCGAGCAGGAGCGGTCAGTGTTGCCCTAGGAGTGGGCGACGTTGGGCGATAGCGTGCACCCACATCTCTAGAGAATATCGTCTCTAATCGAATTCGATGAATTACACCTTGAGGGGTCGTGGGAATTGAAGAAGCGCACATTCATGATAAAAGTCTTACCCGGGAAGCGTTGGGGCTAGGTTGGTGGAGTAGAGGTCAGAATAATACGGCGAAGCGGATAATGAAAGGAAGGCCCAAGTCGTGAATGTTGAAGTAAAGCCTAGAAGCAGCGCAACACTAGTGATGAAATAGAGTCGAAGCACACAAATCCTCGGTTTTGGAAAATGTGTAAGGGCTACATAGCACGCTGAGTCGACATACCGCAAGGATCCACTCGACAGTCGACACGAGCATGCTGTACGCACTCTCGATTCGACTCATGCCAACTTGCAATAGGCCCCAACACCCCTCCAAGCAGAAACGTTTAGCCAGTCATAGTACGCGATAACAATAGATAGGCGACGGCGCACTATATAAACCTGCCTACTTCGGGATCTATCGTAATGAGATAAATCTATGGGGGAGTGAGATGACAGATGGTCAGAATATCTCTCATAGATATTCCTTGACATAAATTTGTTGTAGGTACATCGATAGTGTGTTGGATAAGTGTGGCAATTCGTGCGTGGTCATGGTATACAAGATGGCGGTCCGGAGTTTCTCAAGGCATGGTATCAGTTGGGACAGTGGGGTATCGATAGTTTCTGATTATTTTGTTTTTGGAATCAATTGATTGTGATACGATCAATCAATTATGATGTTACCCTACCAACATCAATCAATTCTGATGATACCTTGTCAATATAGATCAATTCTGACTCAGAAGCGCATTGCGTTTTCGACAGTTGTTCCACATGGCACCTATGACTACCGGTAAAATGACCATCTAAGAATGAGCAAAGTTGTTGAACCCATGTTTCGTCCCGCCGAAAACCGCGTTCACACCCTCGACAGGTCAGCAGACGCTCACTCATCCTACGTGGCAAAATAGGCGGCGAGCTTAGAATCATTTGTTTTTCAAGCGGTCTCAAAACATTTTTGACCCTGCGCGTGCTCTGACTTGTCTTATATATTTCATTTGACTTAGAACAAGGTACTGGTTCTCTTTCACACACCCCTTGCTACTGACTTTTCAGGTGACGCGGATTGATTAAAAAAAAAACATCCGTAACATAGAGATGCGAATAGAGTTTTTCAGATTTTAGAAGGGTGCTTTTAGAAAACTTTTTGTGTTACCGAATTTCGAGTTCGGGTCTCAGTTGATAGGAACTGACCGCGTTCGCTGCTGACACGAGGACCACTGTGTAAGTCCCGAATTTCCGTTGATAGGCTTGAACTATTGCGGTGCACTCTGTTCTGCATCGCATGGGCTCAGACTTGGTCACAGCCTTTTTTGACCTCACAGGAAGGTTTTTAGCTTTTTACTTAAAGGGAGCAACGCGTCCAGAGAGTAATTCTCTGACGGGACTTGTGTGTCCTCGGGTATAATCACCCCTGCTCCCCCCTCTAACTCTGTCGGACTTTGCTGTGTGCAGATTCGCTAGGAGAGTTGCAAAAAAACTCCCAAGAAGGTATACCAAAGGTATATTTTTTTCACGGGCTGTTTTGAGCTTAAGAGTAGCTGTTTTTTTCAGTTGACGAAGTCCGTAATAACTAGTTTTGTGGAGGCTAGAATTGTTCAGCGCGGCAGCGCGGAGAAAATGCGAATGAGACTGCAGCAGGCCCAGTGCAGCCTGCGAGCCTCATCTGTTTACCTTAGTTTGGTTTGCCTAAGGCACAGGCCTTCTGTCGGGTGCATATCTTGTCTCCATAGTGTTGCTAGTATGAGTGGCATTTTGGGGGCTGCAGTCTGAGTGTTGGGGCGAACCCCACTCAGCTTGGGTTGAATTCCCAACAGTCCCGTGAGGGGGGGGATGCAAGTGCCGTTGGTGAAAAAAAAGTATTCCCTTGTTGCCGAAAGATTTTTGAAAGAAAAGCCTTCTAGGACTTATTGTCGTACATGAATCTTCTGTATGGACATATATTAGAAAGTAAACACGCACATGCTAGCAATTAGCACGTTCCCAACGCATTAAGGGTGCTAGCATGCTCAAACCCTATCTTATAAGTCCTACACCCCACTGAATTTTACATATGCTGCACACCAAATGCCTTCGAATTAGTCAAAATGGACCGCACCATCGTTTTCAGCAACATCAACATATATAGGTATGAATGGCATTAACAATGGTAGCATACATTGGAGAACTCTCCGAGCAATACCCAAACCCCTTAGATGGTCGATTCGACCCCCCAGGTGCCATGTGTCAACAGATTGCCACCAATGCCGGAGTGGTTGAAGTGCGTGCTCATGGAATTCGGAGTCAAGTTCGGGGAGAGTTCAAGTAATCACATCAACTGATTAAGATTAGCCTCGAAGGGCATCGACCAATTCCAATATTCTGATAGTGAAAATTTTACTATCAATTGAATATGATATTCTGATACTGTCGATTCTTTATCAGAATATCAGTACCAGCTGATACCATGGCTTGGAGTTTCTTTCTTCGCAAATTCCACATCCAACCGTACGTATCGATGGACAGATCTCAAAACTTGCTCCTCAAATATATCGACTTTTGTAAGATCGGACCGCTAACGGCTTGGGACATTGCGGTCAAAGTTTGGTCAACGGTCAGTGTGTTAAGGACTGCCGAGTATGGGCTCATAGTGCTAAGGATCAGTTCTTGCGCTGACATGCGCAGGGATCAAGTGACCGTGTGAAGGTACACACGTCAATTGTATTTGCCAAAGATTACACAATATATACCGGAATATCCAAAGTACACTAGATATCAGAAAGTCCCGTACTCGTGTGGATAAACTGTATAAGATAAATAAACCCTAAGCTAGATATACCCGGAACGGTCTCGGACGGTCTCGGAGTCTAGCCTACCTGTGACACAGCGTGTGTCACAGTACGAACCTACAGATCAGTCAGCAGTCCAGTGTTGGTCCTAGGGATCTGCCATAGGGGCCTGACCGGGACTCCCAGTCAGGGCTGCCTATACAGATTTCAGCAATATATCCTTTAATTGTCTGCTACTTGGGTCCTTAGCTACCCATTCTACCAGATAACGGGGTCATTTTGTAGCTACCCCCTACCATTTTTGTAGCTACTGTGACATTTTTGTAGGTGCCCCAGAACCGACCGGGAATTTCCCCCGGAAATTCTGGGACAATCTTCGTTCCCTTATAGGGGAAAGGGAAAATTTCCTGGAAATTCCCGGGGTACATCCCAGTGTTCCAGTGTGCGCAAGGATGCATCACCGCACGGCGCCCTCAGATTTTTGTAGACACACCACCCAACGCATCCTGCGGTTCGGAGGCAGGCCAGGTCAGACAGCGGATTTAAGATTTCACGATTTTCAGAAAAACAGATTCTATCGTTTATGAAATTTTCGTCGAGACGTCGACCATAACG
The DNA here is from genome assembly GCA_001247695.2 of Cymbomonas tetramitiformis. Classification (NCBI taxonomy): domain Eukaryota; kingdom Viridiplantae; phylum Chlorophyta; class Pyramimonadophyceae; order Pyramimonadales; family Pyramimonadaceae; genus Cymbomonas; species Cymbomonas tetramitiformis. Next base: position 25,858 of record LGRX02010832.1, read on the forward strand.
TTCACTCTTACATCAACTGTATGTTGACCGTTCGGACCGCCCGATCGTAACATCGACCGAACTTTTGACTGAATGGCCGTTAGATCGCTAGTCACATCTAGCAGATTCGATCGGATATTCAGGAGTCACGCGGTCGCGGGCGCCGCGGGGTCCGCGGCCTTGACGAGCTGTCACCACTGACGATCACCGATTAACAATTGACGCTATCTTTAATATCGTGGTTTGGCACGTTTCTCAACACTTCAAGATAGCACCTTCGCTTGCGGCGTGCTTTCTGCCTCCATGCTTGCCTGCTGCCTGCAGTTGTATTTTTTACTGACTAACCGGTTTTACGCGCCACTTGTCTAAGCCACTATACTAAAGTCGTTGGACGTACTTTCCGGTATGTGTGTGTTGATCCTGACGGGGGCGGGGGCTTCCGAGTGCAACTATCTTACAGCAGGCGCATCCCGCCAGCAGCCGAACCTTTCCTGCGTTGAAAGGATACTTGGAGACCGTCGGGCTTCTCCAAAGCCTGACGGTTTGGGTCCGATTCGTAGCATGTTTCTTGAGCAGTGCCCTATTTTTTTGTTCGTTGCCATAATCCATACTGTGCCTTTTCTGAAGCCGCCTGCAACGTTGCTGGTGGTACGTATTTTTCTCTCTGACCACTGAAGGGATGCTTGGAGAACGTCGGGCTTCTTAATAGCCCGACGGGTTGGGTTCGACTCTCAACATCTTTACTAATCAGCGTTTCGTTTTTTGCAGGTTTTGTTTTTTTTACGTCGAGCATTTTCTTTTTGTCGCCAGCAGCGTTGCTGGCGGCATCCTGTGACTTCATGCTCTGCTCAGCTGTCACCGATTGATGTTCAGAATTGTAGATTTTCAAAATTATAGATTTCCAACCTACTGCTCCGCTGCTGTTTTCAACGCGTCTTTTATGTACGTACACACTCACCCGAGGGCGATTTGCGGACAGCAATAGGCTGTCGGTATTGGGTTCGATTCCCAACGTCCTGGCTGATTCGCTGTCCGTGTGCTGCAGGAAACATTTTTGGTTGTGCAGATATTGGAACGAACAGTGTTCTCTAGTTTCCTAGGTTAGATTTTCATATCGCCCACGGCGAGTTGAATCCTTACATTATTAGATACTAGCAGCCCCTACGGTCCTAGCAAATTGTAGTATGTGTACTAAATGTGCCCTAAAGGCATAGTAAAGGACAGTTAGTACGTATGGGCGTTAGTATGCCGGTAGCATAGTATATTACAGGCATACTAACGCCATATTGGCCTGTTAAGATGCGCGTACTACAGGCGTCCTAACGGCACTGCGCCTTAAGTATGCGTTGGCCCCAACTGGAGCAGGGGTGAGTGGTGGGGCACGTGTGGGTGTGCAGATCACCGAGATGGCGTTTTATGGTGACTAGAAGGCCAGGGGAAGTTTATTCCGCGGAGTATGGTGGGATTCGGGGAAAGTATTACGCGGGCTGAGTTTCTCGGATATGTAGGGACGTTAGGATGGCGTTAGCATGCCTCTAGGATGTCATTAGGAGGTTGGCGTTAGGACGTAGTTGGGATGCTCGTAGGCAAAGTTAATACGCTAATGGCACTCTAGCGGCACTGCGCCTTATAAGAAGTCGGCCGTTGGGTCGAGAATGACCGCGGTCTCCATGCACGGATGTGGTACAATAACAACTTGCTGTTCTACTCTATTGGCTAATATGAATGGCTCCATGTTGTCAAAGGCCGCGCGGTCTACGTGCGGGTTGAAGGTATAGACCGTCTTGGTCAAGTTATCCGGGCCGAGAATGGAGTGACGTCGACGGTACTCCTGGATCTGTTCGTCGGTCGGCTTAGCGAACCAATCGCATTTCGGTAAGATGTAGACCTTTCCTGCAATCTCCACCCGCAATATTCTCGTAATACGGCCGTGCCTGCATATCACCAAGCCCACGATTGTGTAAACAGCTAAGTTAGTATGTCGTTAGGATATTATGCGCATCCTAATCGAGTCATAGCGACATCCTAAAGACATGTTAAAGGTAGAATAGTGCGTGCTCCTTTCTCACCTTGCCACGAATTTTGGCTCACCGTGCTCGTCCACTTCCTCACTCGCGAAGAAAGTGCGAAAGTAGCTGTGTACGGTGCGCTTGTTCCGATCGGTCGTAGCCGTGCGGTAATCAGCGTCGCCGATCTTGACGTGCGTGAAGTTATAGCAAACCGGTGTCGGCCCCGCCATGAGCAGCATCTCGTACCTGGTGAACTGTCGGCCCAACCATTCCGTAGGATCCGCGTACGCTCCAAATGGGGGCTCGCGTATGTGCTCAGGTTTGCCCTCCCTTGCACACACCGCGTTCCGGTACTTCTTGTTTCGTAGTCGCATCTGTGCATTCCAGCTGTGCACAGCGATACGATACCGTTAGTACGTTAGGCGCGTCCTAAATATGCAATAACGGCGTCATAAGGGCATAAACAACCGCTCGGGGAATGGGGCCACAAATCACCTGCGCGCGTCTTCCACATACTTCTCCCACTTCTCCACCAGCTCTCGATAAGCCGGCAATTCAGTCCGCATCCAAACCTTCAAGGCCTTAATGTCATCATCTCGCAAGACCACACGTTCCCCCCCTAGCCAATACCTCAACCGCAATTGCCCCGCGGCTCCCCATGGTCACGGCCGCCGGCATCCGGGTGGAGTGGTCTTCCGAAATGAAAGTGATTAACCCACGCACCAAATGCAACACCTTCACCCGCTTGATGCAGTTCATTATGGCTGGAACGGGTAGGGAGTTGCTCCTCGCTAGGCTTTTGACGTGACCGTTCAAGGACTCGAAGGCGTACATCCATACCTCCCGCATGGGACCATACTTCTCAAGTTGTTGGACGAAGTGAGAAAACATGTGAGTGTTAATCACACACCAAGCATACGCTGGCCCGGTCGCCTCCAACTCCTCGAAAAATGACTTGATTTCTTGTGCGAGTGGCTCCATATCCTGCACGTACGCAGCAATTCGTTAGGGCCCGTATGATGTACGAAGCATGTTAACGGCATCATAACGTCATACTAACTATATCCTAACCGTTTACCTTAGGACGCACTTGTGTCGTCGTGATCTCCCGCACGATCGTGGTCATTTTACCCACTAGCTTGGCCAATCGATTGGCGGGCTGCCCTTCATCTCGTGGCCAAGCGCAGACTGTCGACAAGATACTGTTTTGCACGAGCTTCAAGCCGTCGTGAGCCCGAATGTGCTTGGCGGCTTTCTTATCGGCGGTAGTTTGCAACAATCGTTTGTGGCCACGCCCCCATCTTTCCACCGCCCTTATGCTCTTCAAGAAACTGCGCGCTGTCTCCAAGCTTCGCTTCGTGGTAGACCTTCTGTCAGGGCGGGGTGGAATCGCGAAAGGTCCGTGATTCATCGTGTACATCAATACCTCCTTACCTGCGTCACATTATTTGAACTGAGTATGCCGCTAGTACCCCTTCGTGACACCGATAACACGTGGTTAGTACACTATCGGCACGTTATGCACATCCTAACACGTGCATATTTGCCTACCTTGAGCAT
>LGRX02010833.1:0-35407 GCA_001247695.2 Cymbomonas tetramitiformis
GGGCCGGCTTTCACCCACATGTCGGCCTTCTCAGCCAGTGTGCAGGGACAGCCGAACCTGCCGAGGGAGTGGGTGACGGTCTTGCCGTGCTTGAACTTCCAGGAGCGGCAGGGGTGGCCAATGGACTTGTCATTAGGGTCGTAGGGGGTGAACTTCAGGCCTTGCCAGGTGCCAGAGGGGGTGGAGTCCTTGTTGGTGGAGCCGGAGTGCTTGAGCTTGGGCGCCTTGTATAGGGCCTTCTCGTGCTCGAGGAAGTCACTCCTGGTGCCGCCCCGTAGTGGTGAGCGGGGCCTGGATGGGGGTGGTGTGGTAGTCCGAGGATGTGCGCCCTTGCCCCCCTTGCCCCCTTGCCGCCCTTCCCGTTAGGGTGCTTGTCCTTCTGCTTGGCCTTGTCAGCCGAGCCGCGCCCTCCCTCACGGACTTCCCCCGTCATGGAGGCAGCTCGGGGGCGGGATGAAGAGCCAGGGAGCTGGGAATGGTGAACAGAGCCCTGGGTGTACCATACCTTCCCGATGGTCTCAATGAACTTCTGAAGACCACCGGGGTAGCCAGAGGAGGTCAAGCGGTTCTCCTCGTCGTAGGCACGGATGACCTCGAAGTACAGGGGGGTGGAAAACAGGTGCTCAGCCGAGTCCTGGGAGGCCCGCAAGATCTCAATGAGGACCTCCTGCTCCTGCTGTCCAGAGAAGGCGGGGTGGAGCTGCCTGTGGTTGCCGATGAGGGTGGTGAAGGTGTTGAGCTTCACGGCGGGGTCCTCGGACTCAGAGATCCGTAGGGCTTTGGCCTTGGTGAGGAAGGAGTTGTCCAGGGAGGGGGGGTAGGTAATCAGGCGGCAGTGCACGTGTAGTAAAAGCAGTCTCCCGCCCACTTGAGCCTGCGGGGAGCTCTGTACAATTTGTGACAACACAATTTGTGTGTTGCCACAAGTAGCCGCAAGCAGAAGTTGAGCCAGAAGACCATTGGAGATACCGTCGTAGGCTTCGTCCTTCAGTCGGCGTTGAAGATTAAGTAGTGCTGGGGCGTGGCCAGGTCGAGTGGCGGTGAGGACACGGGTCAGGGCGTCACAGAACCGCTTGAAGGCAATGTCGCCGCCCGTGGTGAGAAAGTTCAATTGAATATCTCGTTGTTGCTGATGCTCGTGAATATCGGTGAGGGCGTAGTAGGCGGTCTTCAGCTGTTTCAGAAGTGGAGCGACGTCAGGGGTAGTGGAGCGCGTGTTGTAGGCGCTGGTGTTGTCGTACATGATGTGCTTGATCCTGGTTGGGGGAAGTGCGTGGCCATCTCGATGTTGCAATGGCCTTACTTCAGGAATAGTTTCCAATTCCTTCGTGGTGTCAAACATCTTGTCCGAAGTAATGACGACTGAAGATGGCATCGAAGATGAAGTAGTTCTACTCGCCAGAGTGCGAGCCAGTAAGGTGGCGTCCTTGCACTCGTCTCGTACTTTGATGAGGTCGTTGATGACAGTCTCGTTGAGTTGGTTAATGTCGTTGAGTTCCTCCTTCGTGACGTAATTCTCGTAGATCTCGTCGGTCTGGGCGGATGAGCGTTGAAATGCTGATCCAAGCGAGGCGAGGGTGGTGGTGAGCTCAGCGACAGTGGCGGTGAGCGCATGCACATCTTGGAGAAGGGCGTTGGTCGTGATGGAGACTTCTTCGAGCGTTGGAGATGTCGCAAGAGGTTGACGTGAAGTAAATAAACGTCGTTGAGCTTGTGAGTTAGTTGGTGGTTGGGATCCCGGTGTTGTTGTAGGTGTGAACGACGACATGGTAGTCCTTCCAGTCCGTTGGAGTTGGGGAAGGTGACGATGTTGCGCTTGTCGTTCTCGTAGGGTTGTAGATGAAGATTTTTGTTAAGTTTTAGCAATTTTCAAAAAATTGGCCAGCGCTTCCGCCGTAATTGCTCGTAATGAACCTAAAATCTAAGGCGTCCCTCAAATTTTGGCAGAGCGATGTGATAATTAAAGACGCGTTTTCACATTGAAGTTTAATGAAAGGCCGAGAGGGCAATCGTAAAAGAATTCCCAATCATAAAAGGTAAAAGCAATGTAAAATTAACGCCGGGTTGACCTGCGGAGTGTTAGTTCAACCGCAAAAGGCAATCATCAAATAATTTTGCTGACTGCCAGTTAAAGACACTTTTCGCGGCTAATTTGAAATCGGGCGTGAGATCAGAAAAAGCAGTGGTGCGTGGTGGTAAATCATAACCGAATAGATAGTTTGAAACACATACAGGGCAGAATATTCTGTATATCGGTGTTTTATAACTATCGTTGTAAGCAAAAAATATGAGGCTGAAACGTGAGATATGTACTGGAATATCCTAGTTCACCAGATATTAGAAACTCCCGAACTCTGTGGATAAAACTTTCTCAGATAAATAAACCCTAAGCTAGATATACCCAGAACGGTCTCGGACGGTTTCGGAGTCTAGCCTACCTGTGACACGGCGTGCGTCACAGCACGAACCTATAGATCAGTCAGCAATCCAGTGTTGGCCTAGGAGTCTGTCATAGGGGCCTGCACCGGGACTCCCGGCCAGGGCTGCCTATACAGATTTCAGCACACCACCCCAGCACTGTGGGTGGTGACTGTCTAGGAGAGCCAGATAATGTAAGATAAGTCAGGGCAGGAGACAGGTTGACAGACCTAACTGCTAATCCAACTGTGCAATTCTGAAACACAGATTGGAAACCCTCTAGCTAGCACAGGGGCAGAAACCTACGGGCATTGTGCACCCGCTAAACAACTGAAAAGCACCGAGCTAGCAAGCCAGAAGATAACTTGTAGATGTCAAAAGTAAAAACATAAACCAGGAAAATTGTTAAAGTCACCGGAGTTCCGCACACCACCATGTTGGTGTGCATCCAGAGTGAACAAGAAGTCAATCCACAGCACCAAAGTAGTCAGCGGTGGTCTCAAGTAAGTCCGACCCGAACGAAGGGAGGATTCCCGAAAGGACCTCTCTCACGTAGTGCCACACCGTAAAAGAAGGCCATGTCGAAACTTAAGTCTGCCTGAGCAAGGTCCTGAAAGAGGTCAGGGGGCTCAGGCGGCTCAAGCGGTGGCGCATTGTCAGCCACAAAGAAACCCTGAGCCGGGATCACCGATTCAACAAATTCATTCGTGGAGAAAATAGACGGAGTCCCCCAATCGAGATCACCACCAGGCGAAGGCAATCCCGCAGCCGACTGAGCGTTGGGCACGGCAGCCACCCCCATGATCGAGATGCAAAGAACGAGGGAAAGGAGGAAAAGAATTCCCCACGGCCCAACCGTGGCAGGAAAGCCCCAGGGCGGCTTCCCACAACCATAGGTCCTCTAGTTGTCCACGGGTAGTCCGGACACATGATTGGCCGACGGAGGCGAACCCCGAGGCTTCAGCCTGAAGCTGCCGTCGGCTAAGTCCTCGTGGTCGTCGGTGTCGTAGCCGGTGAGGTCAACCGGCGCGTTGGCGGCGTGGTTGACAGTCTGAACCAACCCAGGGAACTCACCGCCCGCCGTGGTAGTCACCCGCGCCGATAGAAGCGGCACGGGCTTCACCTCGGCCACCCGCGAGACAGGTATAGCAGGGGCCGGCACGGCGGATGCCGATGCCGCCGCACCACCTGCCGGAACCTGCTCCTCCGGCGTGATCCCCGCTGCCGCGGGGCCACACACCAGAGCCGATGCATGCGGCTCGAGAACCCCCCGTGCTGGGAAGGATGCGTGGGTGTAGTGCACCTTGCAGTTCGCCGCGGCATGGACCTCCGCGGCGAGATCGTCCAGCCGCTGATGAATGTCGTCACCTGCGGGCTCGTCAGCAGGCTGCTGCGGCTCTACCGTGAAGCCGTAGGCGGACACGTCGATCCCGCCCACCGCACCCGCACAGAGTACCGCAGGCGACCCGTACGTAGATGCCGCAGTGGCAAACGCCTCAGCCCCATCATCCGCCGCCTGCTGGAACAGGGCACACATGGCCAATGCACGCACCCCTTCCGCGTCCTCCTCGTCGATGGGAATGCAGAATGCCGCGGCCGAGTGCGGGGGATGCTGACGCCCGCCCAACGGACAGTCGCGGTAGAAGTGGTACAGCTCACCTTTCTTTACCCGCCTTCTTACACCTCCCGCAGAAGGGCTTGGCCTTCTGGTCGTCGCGGTCGAATCCCACGGGCGGCACCTTGTGCTTCATGAGGAACGTAATTATTTCCCCCAACAGTCGCGGCGGGACCAGCCGCGTGCCCCGCGGGTTCAGCGGGGTACCGACAACGGCAGATTGGGGGGAAAACAGAGCGTTCCTTCGTGTGTCACTCCTCGGCGTCTACGTGGCACGGTGGGGATCCAGTATTCTGTACCGCACCAGAATCGCCATCAACAGCCAGAGTAGCTCAACGGCAGAGCGCTCGTCCGGTATGCGAGAGGTCACGGGCTCGATCCCGGCCTGGCTCACCTTTTTCGGGCTTCTGGTCTAGCGGTACAGTTTCTGTTTCTCCATGAGTGCTGCCCCATACGGTAGCCCTTCGGCTGCTGCGCACGCTGTTGCTGTTGTTGCCGTTGCTGCACCCGCTGTTGCCGCACCATCGGAGCGTCCTCCCTGTGCTGCCGCTGTACCAATTCCTCCAGCTCCGTGATCTTCACGAGGAGGGCGTCGTACTCGCTGTTGGAGAGGTGCGCGGAGATGCCGTCCGCGCCAGAAGCCGCCTTCCGTGTCAGTCTGAGCCCAAGCTTGGTAGATTTCTACCACCATGGAGCGGAGCGAGGCCAACGGGACATGGGCCAAGTCAGCAGCCATGGGGTAGCGCACCTTAACCGCAGCGTAGAACGCCGGGTCAAGCCTGGTGTACAGGCTCAGCTTACGTGTAGCCTCCGTAGGTGTCCAGTCGGAGGCCCTGTTGTCCCGCACCAAACGTTGCTCCCGCGCCAAGATCGGCTGCGGGTCTACGTTTGCGGGGTAACGCAAGGCCGCATGCTCCTCCTGCTGCGACTCCCGTAGCGCCACCGGTACGCAGGCCTTGATGATGTCGACCAAAGCTCGCCGGCCATCTCGGTCAGACGAAGCATCCGTACCAGTGAGCCAGACATACGCGTTGCTGTGCTTCTCCACCACGAGAGCCAGCACGTCGTACAGAAGGCCATTCACCCGGCTCACAACCGGGGTAAGGGGGTCGTCGAGATCAAAGGACTTCAGCTCCAGCCCAGCTGACTCGAACTCCGTACGTAGCTGCACCACCAGGTCGGACAGAAGGCCAGCGTCGTCCGTACCGCGGAAATGGTGCTTCTTGTCACCAAGAACGTCCTCGCGGACGCTCTTGGCCCAGGCACGATGAAGACGTGCCTTGTAGATCTCGTCGGTCAGCTTCGCCTGCTCCTGCAAGTAACGCCTGACGGCCACGTCGGCGTCCTCGTTCGAAGCAGGGTTGGGGGTCGGAACAGTCGGTGTCCGCACCGTCGGGCTGTTCCGAACCCCGTCGATAAGCCTCAGCGAGGCGTCAATGTCGCTGTCCCTCGTGAGGGACTTCTTCGCTCTGGTGGTAACACCCATCTCTCGAAAAGCCTGAGGGAAGGTGGTGTGCATGAGCGCGTTCGGGTGTGGTTGCGGAAAAAATTGGGATGAATCGCTGTGGAGCGGGCGAAGAGAACATGTAAGCGAGGGGCACTCGGAGATGTCGTCGAAGTCGAAGGTGTCGCGAACACCAGCCCAAAACTCAGTAACCAGCGGGATCAAGGCCAGAATAAAACCGAGGATGAACATTGCGTCAACTAATCCAAAACGAGGCGCCGTCCCCATAGCCGCTGTCCTAAGCCGCCCGCCGACTCAGCTCAAACCATAATTCCTAGATGCACCCAAACGCGCCTTCGCGCACCACCTCTCCAAGCGGCCGTTTAGCCAATCATGGCCAAATAAGCAAGTGGAATAAAAGCGTGGATGGGGCCACGACCTACTGGAATATCCTAGTTCACTAGATATCAGAAACTCCCGAACTGTGTGGATAAACTCTCATAAGATAAATAAACCCTAAGCTAGATATACCCGGAACGGTCTCGGACGGTTTCGGAGTCTAGCCTACCTGTGACACGGCGTGTGTCACAGCACGAACCTATAGATCAGTCAGCATTCCAATGTTGGCCTAGGAGTCTGTCATAGGGGCCTGCACCGGGACTCCCGGCCAGGGCTGCCTATACAGATTTCAGCAATATGTGACCGTAAAAGATATATCATATGAGAGTAAGAGAGTCTAAGTAGCTTATGCTACGTGAGCTATGCACGGCTGTACGCGTACGGCTAATTGACAGACGTAAAGTGTCTCGCTGGTAGCACTAACACGTGGCTCGCGGTCTCTATCGCCGTGACTCGCGGTCTCGAGCCGAATAATGCAGTCATCTGTCACATGCATCGAGGAATTTCATACAGGGGGCAGTACTGGATATCTAGTCCCCCGTGAGTGCCCCGAGTTGCCTAGTACCCAAAACCATTCGATCACTCCAATCTTTCTTGCCCTGCTTCATTCGCTTATCGACTTGATCACAGAGCACCTCCGAGGTTATTCGAGTTTGAAACTGACTCAGCTTTCCTTTCAAACTATTGACAGCAAGCTCTTTCTTCTCCAACATGTCTTGCGCGAGGGAAAGAGACTCTTGCTCCTGGCAAAGCTCAAGTTTCATATCCTTCACTATCTGTCCGGACTCTAGGGTTTTCACACGCTGACGCAACGAAGCATTCTCGGCGTTTAACTGGTTGATTTCATATCTGGCTTTCCGCCCTTGCAACCTGGCGTCGCTCAACAAGTCTGTGACACGAGCGAATTCCATCTGCGCCTTAAAACCGTCAGGGGGCTTATTTCTAATCTGATCTTGAAGTGGTATTACTCGGTCGAGCATGTGTGCTGAGATTCGCAGTTCTCCATCAGCATCAAACAGTTTGGCATACGCACGCCGGGCTCTGTCTTCTTTGCGCGCCTTCTCTACGACCTCTGCGACTCGCAGAACATGTAAAGCCTCAGCAAAGGGATTGCACACAAGTCGAGTGTGCGCAAATTCGCAATGATTGTGAAACACCGGGCATGTCACAAGCGCACGTTACCTTCTTTCAGTCGTCCAGCTGCTGCGACGCTTGCCTCATACTCAGCCGACAGTTGTTCGAAGTTACTTTCGTCGTTGAGCAAGCTCACGAGCGACGTTGGACCATTTTCTACTTGAGAATATGAGCTGAAATTTTCCAGCAGGCCTGCTACCTCTTGCTGCAGCGTTTTACTATCACCTCTACCCCCTTTCGCACCTAGCTGGACAGGTGTCAGAGTGTTCTTTTTGAAGTTCGCAGCTTGTTTTTTCCTGAATTTACTGAAGCCACCCATGTTCGGCTAATTTATTGCACCTATAATTTCTAAAATGGCGAGCTGTAATGGTCGGTTGAAGGCAAGCGACACAGTTTTGGAAAGCTGAAGGGCCCCTCTAAAAAGTTAGGAGCTTGGTTTTTTGAGTTCGGACTTTTTTTCGTGCGCATCATTCCAGGTACGCAATGGCCAAATTCAACACAATTGGAGTCAGTTTCAGGAAATTTCAAGCTCCTAACTTTTTTAGTCACGCGTATCTGCGACATTGTGCAAGACGGTAGACTCCTGAAATTATTTTTGGGGGGCCGCTTTTATGAAAAAACACCTTTCCGGGGGCCCCGCCGCCTTAAGTTAACGCTTAAGTGAGGGAAATGGTGAAGATGGCCAAAAAAAACAGAATCGATCATCGGGGAGAAATGATCGATCGGAAAAGCGCCGAGTGTTAACGTGTACCGAGTTTTCGACCTCGCTCCATATTTAAGAAGCCCTCCGGCTTAAAGGCTGCTGACCGCTCACCATACCCTTTGAGTTTCAGATTACTCTTGTTCCCAGAGCTTATGGACTAAATTAGACTTAGGGTTTGTAACGTTCTGGGGTCCATATTTCTCCGAGCCTCTTCGATCAACTGTAACCGGTCGACCCTCGCGTGTCGCAGGCCGCGCAGCGGCCGCGCTCGGAGAAACTGGCAAACTCTGGGAACAAGAGAATGAGTAAGTTTCAGATGCAGTCTCGACTCTCGAGTCTGGCATTAAATACCCCTCCTCATACGATAGAGCCCCCGCCCCCTACCGTAGTGTTACCGAATCTCAAATCGTCCGATGCAACACACGTGATCCGAGGAATCTTGTCTCGTAGGAAAATAAATTCGCCTCGACCGTTAATGTCACGATCTTGAAGTTGATGCTGATCGAGCGATCGCGATGCTGTCCCCCTCCGCTCCTGCCCTGCGCTGGTCCGCTCGGCCTGCTGCTGCTGCTGCTGCTTCGTGCTTGGACTTTCGAAAGAACAAGCCGAGATCTGACTAGCTGATGAAAGCACTGATTCTTGACGCAATAAGTTCATATCATTTCCTTAGTCTGGGGCAAATAACCATTCAATCTTCTTGTTTTTTTACGGCATGTCGCGCTCTCAAAGCTCCCAAAGTGTTCCGCGAATGCGCATGGAAGACTTCGTGGTGCAAAACACTATATCCAAAGGTTCCTTTGGGACCGTGTTCCGAGTCACACGCAAGGGTCAGTATTTACCAATAATCCGACACAAGGGCACCCCGATTCTTAAGTGGTGGCTCTGTTGATCTTACATTTCATTCGTTACAGTTTCGTGTTTGCTAACGTGCACCTGGCTCTTCGCAGCTGACGGAAAGATTTATGCTTTGAAACAAGTCGACTTAGCCGGAATGTCTAAAGCCGACCGTGAAGAAGCCATCGATGAGGTATAATTCGGCTTTGCACACATTTCCTATCCGTGCACTTCAAAATGAGCTTTTGGTCATGCTTGCGCCCCAGGCTCGCGTGCTTGCGAATCTGAACAGCAAATACGTTATCAAGTACTACGATTGCTTCATTGGTAATCTTCGCTGTCTACCTTAACCTAACTGCACTTTTCTTGGTGCAAACTATGAACATTCTTCCGTCACTTCCGGGACCTGTTGCGAAAATAATACCCACCCCAGCAGCTCAACTATGAAAGTGCTCGCCGTCCGCAGATGGGAAGATTTTGAATATAGTAATGATGTACGCCTCGGGCGGAACCATTCATAGCAAGCTGCAGGTGATGAATAAGTTCCTATCCCCATCTCAAGAAGAGGCAGCGTAGGAAATTTCGCGTTTCAACAACACGTCGTGAACTTACCCACTCGTAGTTGTGCTCCTAATACCCAACATAATACTCTTGGGTCATGAAGGTTGCCTCTTCTGATTTCTGTGTGCTTCTGTTGTGCTCATCAGGCGCATCGAGGCAAGCGCATGCCGGAGGAGCTAGTCTGGAAATACTTTCTGCAGGTACGTGCGTCCATATACAAGGCTTCCTATCGCCGGTTGGAACCTATGAAGAGTTCGACCCACATTGATATCATGGCCACAGACAAGGATACGTAATAAACTCTTGCACTGACACGAGTTCTGTTGTTCCACAGTCCCTGCTTGGTTTGATGCACATCCACAGCAAGCGAATCATTCATCGCGATATCAAGAGTTTGAACCTTTTCCTTGACAAGAACGATGACATAAAGGTGTGAGAACCACAAACTTTGAGCTACAAGAAGTTGTACCTCGTGAACGCCCTTGCCTGCACGGTGACGACAGCATTGCATTCTGTATGGCTTGGTTCGCCGTGTCTCGTTGCAACTGCTGAGTCTCGCCCCGCGTTCGCAACTTGCTCTGTCTCGAGCTCCCGCGCTGCAGGGGACACGCGGCTTCAAGTGACACAGCTAGAATCAGAGGCAAACGCTTCTGTCTTGCGGGTTCCCAGGTGGGCGATATGGGCATTGCCAAAGTCTTGAGCAACTCAACCATATTTGCGAAGACGATTGTTGGCACGCCGTACTACCTGAGGTACAGTTGTCCACTGCTCATCGAGTCCTGCGAGGCAAGAGACACTGCGTCAGAGCCGGGCTCCCTCATTGTTGACCTGATAAGGCCTGACTTGCGCAGCGAGGTTGTTCAGCCTTAAACTGCGTCTCGCGCTGCTGGTGTCTAGAGCTGTGGGGGCTGAGTTGTCATTCGCTACAGGGGCTGAGCTGTCTGGTGGTACGGGGGCTGAGCTGTTTTACCGTGTGGGAGTGTTTACAGCCCTGAGCTTTGTGAGGATAAGCCCTACAATGAGAAGTCCGATATCTGGGCTCTGGGAGTGGTTCTGGTAAGCTTAACCCGAACGTTTACAGTGACGGTCCTTACAGTCACTTCGTAGATTTTGCAACCTTCAGACCGACTTGCAAGACACGCGGAAGTTCCGACTCTCTTCGGGGAGAAAGCAACGGCGTGGGAGCGCCGCAGAGTTTATGCCGACCTGTAATCGATCCAAGCGATGACCTGCCCGACGCAACAATATTTGTGGTACGGGGAACTCGCGTGAACGTGCTGCACAGCTGTCCACGACGCAAACTAAGTCTCCTGTGTGCTCGTATGCTCCTCGCCTACCAGCTCTCGGAGTGTACCGTCCGCCGTGAGAACGGCGTGTGAGACATGGTCACGCGTGCATGGTGAGATTTCGCTGTGGTGTGCATTTTCTCGCAGTATGAAATGGCCACAGGCAGTCATCCCTTTGACGCACAGAACGAGGGCGCGCTCATCAGGAAGATCCTCCGTGGGACGTATGCCCCCGTACAGAATCGGTCCGCTGGACTCGTGGAAATCATCAAGCAGTGCCTGACTATGAATCCGCAGCGTCGACCAGATAGTGCTGCGCTGCTGAAGAACTCCATCGTTCAAGCTAAGGTGTCTTGCCGCCGCTCTCCCGACACTGGTTCTCCTGCCCGAGCAGGTCGCTTGCCTTGCTGCTGTGAGCAGAGAGGGGAGCCAGGGTAAGCGCCTTTGTGCGGGTCTTGTTGGGGCAGATGAAGGCCATGGGCATCAGTGCGCAGCCTCGAGGGAATGAATCCACGATGGACACCGAGGCACCGCTTGGGGCACCAGGGGGGCGTGAAGCGCCGGAGCCCGAGCTGCAGCGGCAGTACCCTCCATCCTCCCGGGATGCCCCTCCCCCAGAATATGGAGCCCCTCCCCAAGGCCAGTACTTCGGGGAAGAGCGCCCGCACGACGACGGCCGTGGTCGACCGTACGACGACGGCCGCGGGCGACCGTACGACGACGGCCGCGGGCGACCGTACGACGACGGCCGCGGGCGACCGTACGACGACGGCCGTGGGCGACCGTACGACGACGGAGGTTACGGCTCTCAGAGAGATCACCTCGGAAGCGGGTATGGCAGAGGAACTGCGTACGGCCAGCAGCAGCAACAACCCCCACATCAGCGTGATTCCGAGGGTTATGGAGCGCCGCCGCCTCAAGCCGCCTGGCCGCCGGCGGAGCCACAGCAAAACTGGCCCCCGGCGGAGCCTCGAAACGCCGGGCAACCTGGGCAACGGGCGCCCTATGCTCACAGCAGCCGGGTGCGCACCACGCAAGTCCTATGGGACCTGCTGCTTTCGCCTGCCTGTGCCTCGACCTGTACTCGTGTGCACCGAGCCGAGCCTGCTGGTTCCCTGCTGCTGCTGCTGCTGCTCAGATCCAAGGATGCCAGGTTTTTAAATGTCCGAGAGGCTCTGATGGCAGTCCTCGAAATGCTATGGCGAGGTCTCCCTGTGCGACAGAACGACACCACGATGGTCGTCAGTAGATCGACATCAGATGCCCTCACCATCGAGACAGTGAAAACCTTTACCTGGTGACAGATTGCGCAACACCAAGATGCTCTTGTGAACGATTTTGTCCCTTCCTGATGAGAACGCCCGGTTACGTTGGCAGGGCGCCATGCCGCTGGAAGAGCCCATGGGAAGGCTGCAAGTGCATGACCCCAGAGAGGCAGGGGTCGAGCGGGACGACCGGGCAAATCGAATGCAGCAGAATCGCGACGCCGGGCGGCGGGATAACATGGGCTCTCTCCTCGGCGGTGGTGCCGAGAGGAATCCAGGCTATGGCGGGCAGAGAAATGACACCAACAGGTGGGCTCTTCCGACTTGTCTGTGTGCAGTGTTCATACTTTACACATCGGTGTGAAGGTTCGGAGAAGCAGGGTTTCAGCAGACATTTCGGTGCGGAAGTCATTACCTGGACTGGTGTTGCCGCCCTGTGTCGCAAGTCACCAACCCCGGCTAATCTCCTTTGCCAGAAGGACTTGATTAATCCGCCAGACCAGCCGCCATTTCCTTATCAGCCAGCAAACAAGACAGGCGCCTCCAAAATGACTGACGACTGCAAACCTTTCTTGGCAGGCTGATGGCCTCGGTTCCTGGTGTGAGACCTGCCTTATGACCTGATCCCTATTTGTGGTGCCCGCGTGCAGGCCGGGATCTGCGCGAGGCCCTCCCTCAAGGAACGTGCAAGACATGCCTGCGGCGGGTGTGCGACAGCAGCCAGAGAACATGCGCCCGCAGAGCGCTACCGGGAAGCCGGCGCCTTACGCTCAGACCGCTCAGGTGCCCCGCCGGACTGCCCCAAATAGTGTTGCGGCCTTGTAGAGGCACATAAAGCTTCGCTTCTGCTTTCTTCCACGATTCCTCAGTTGGTTGATGCCTGGTGCAGATGCCGCAAGGTCAAGGATACCGAAGTAAACGTGAAGAGCAAGAGGCAGCAGTAATGTGAGTACCTACTTTGGGTGTCTCTCCCATCTGGCTTGACGGGGGCTGCCAAACGTGTATTCAAGCCTACTGTTTGTGTGAACCTTCAGTTGTGTTGATTCATCCGCTGGTGAACTTAATAAAGTTGTAAAGCCAGTGCACAAGGAGACGTGTCTCCTCCAGACTGGTGGTCGCCGCTTCCCCTTCACAAGCAGAGTTGTTGACTGGAAAGGTGCAACTGCCTTTAAGGGGATACCGTGGCAAGTGGGAGTGCAGGCAGGCCAGGTATGAACGTCCGCAATTTGGACGTAAGCAGAACAACGATATTGGCGTTGCAGGCCCAAATATGCGATCTGGAGGGGGTCCAGGTGCTCGGGGTGCTGGTGGCGCTGGTGCTGCAAGGTGGCGCATCTGACTTTTGATCTTGCTTACAGATGTGCTCTTGTTTTGCCAGAGTTGGACTGGATATTCCATTGCTTTCCCGAGGAAAAGTCGCAAGGGACCACCAAAAGTCTATTTGGTCGAAGGTATATGTTTAACCTTTGAGATGGAGTTCTGTGCTTTGAATTATACAGGGGTGCTGTTGGTCCAACGTATGGCTCTTCTTCCACCGCCACCAACATCTTTGCTACGCAAGCCACGTACTATCAATGAAGTCTTAGAATTCCTGGTGGGGTCAACTATCTCTAAATAGAAGAGCACACCCTACACACAAAGCAATGCCCTCGTGCAACGTGCGAGTAGCAGTTGTCCTAGTCCTATGGGAATTGGAGGACACTATACACATACAGAACTTTGTCTTGGTCCTGTGGAAAATAGGGGACTTGTTACATGTAACACAACACTAATATTGATAATTGTGCCTACTAATTCTGACGTGTGCTCTATCTTCCATTCAATGTAGCACGATCGAGAACGGACGATGTGCTGAAGCCATGTCTCAGCATAAGGGGTACCCAAATTTGGAGGTATTTTTTCCAATCTTCCGGAAATGCGAGCATCGTGTTATTGATGCATTGATGTTGGTGTAGCTTGATGTTGTGTGGAAACGAAATTGGAAGATAATTGCCGATGTTGGGTATGGGAATTTGATAACAATAATTCGTAATCTCCAGTATAGTAAATTCTGCAACTTCATGGCTAGTCCAAAATTTCGCACAAAAATGTTTTTAGCACTTTCGGTGGGATGTTGGTTCCCAACTTTGCAACACGGGGTTTATCACACGCCCTTGCATCCCTCGTTACGGTAAACCGCCATCCTAAGCACCCAGCAGACGTGAGGGAAGTATATGGACGTGTGTGTGTGTATCTAGGAATCGCCACGCATTGAGTTACCTGATGTCGCGCAATCTCGCGTGTTTGGCAGCAGTGATTGGCACATACATCCATCCATCCATGCTGCTTGACAATGGTTTAGAGGTGTGTGCGTGTGTGTGTGTGGATGGTATCTTGGTGTACACTTGGCACAACAGCCCCGCCCTGTTCTTGAATGCTTCTCACATCCACTGGGATGGTGGTGGGCTGGCTTTCGTCAGCGGGCCTCATGCCGCTATGTGTGTCTGTCTGCCTGTTTGCCTGTCTGCCTGCCTGTCTGTCTGCCTGCCTGCCTGTCTGCCTGTCTGCCTGTCTGTATGTCGGTGTCTAGCTCCTAGTCTTGGGGAGCTCAGGAACAGGAACAGGACCTCCATAATATATGTATGCATGTATGTGTGTGTGTGTGGGGGGGGCAATTGTAGTATGCGCGTAGGCAAATGTCATATATGGTAGTATGTGCGTAGGCAAATGATTTAATGGTAATATGCGCGTAGGCAAATGATTTTAATGGTAATCTGCCTGTAGGCAAATGTAATTAATACGCCATAATGTGTAGACAGATGGTGCACAAGCTTGAAGTACACTGTCAACACAGCCTTCCAAAAATCATTTTCACCGGTCGCATAAATCAACCATGGCTCGCAAGAAAAGACTTTTATCAGGAGCGACAGGAGCTGGCCCAGAAGACTTCACGCCAGTCGTAGCGCAGGAAAGCACGGCAGCCTCACATGTTTCCTTGCCTCAACGTGGCATGCCATCAACGCGAAGCCACACCAGGTCAAGCACCAGCGACACACGACCGCCAAGGAGCATGTCTGCCCCTGCAAGGCCACCCTCGGCAGGTACATTCCCTCATGTTCATGTTCACCTCATCCTCACTTCGTATTTTCCTATGATCCGCTATACGGGGGCGACGTAATAACGACGGACCTCCATATCCGTTATTACGTACGTAATAACAACGCTCTAGGACTGCGAATTTCGTCCCCATACTTAAGGAGCCCATAATTAAGGCTTAAGTATGTGGTCCATGGGAGGAACTGATGATGATCGGATGTACTAATGTAATCGATGATCGATCATGATACCACCGTGACTTGTGTTCGTGTCGCGTGTTGTAACTAAGTTCGCTATAGGACCAGCATGTCCGGGTCGTGCGTCGTGCCACGCCGGGGGAAGTGTTGCGCCGCCCCGACCGCCTCGTACCGCGATTGTAAGTAGATAGCCATAGCATGATGTATATATGTATCAATGTATGTATTTATCTTTACAATGTATTTTGAAATATTGCTTAAATAGCATTTTTCCTTACATATGCGAGTAATATTACTGGTAATATTCGAGGAGGCCCAAATACGGTATTACGTAGGTAATAACGGCGTGGGGGGGTCGTATAGCGTAAGAAAGGTATTTTCACGCCTTCACTACCTTGTCGCGCAGTTGAAGAAAAGCGTAGAGCGGAAGAAGAAGATACTGAAGACGACAATAATGCGCTGACGAGGGATCGGAGCATGAAGAGGAGGAGGAGGAGGAGGAGGAGGAGGGTCCTTCCACTGCTGACCGTGTTGCTCACTATGCAGAGCATCGGCGTGAAGAAAAGCGCATATGCGCTCATGATAAACGCCACCAGACCTTGGAGCGCATTTTTTTTTCAGGGGCGTGCGCCAACTTAATGAGAGGCGTCTCAACTTCCCACCACCTTGCAGATATAAAGGCCACACCCCTGGGCCGCCTCATTTATATGAACCACTCCTTTCCTTCGCGTGTTCCAACGCTGCTGAAAATAAGGAAAGCGTCCCAAGCCTGCGCACGTGAAGGAAAAAATGTCCACGGATCTTTTTTGGTTGCTAATGGAGCTTGTTGGCTGAACCCCAATCATTCTAAACTATATTTATGGTGAGTAAGACGGGAAAATGGCTAAAAGTATAAAAATTTGATCCGGTCAACCGGTATCGGTGATTATTCACCCATACTAAGCCAAAAATGACCCCCAAAATGTGCCTTAAATCATGAATGGCGCTTACAACAATGAATACTATCTACTACTCGTAGGGCCCGCATTCGGTATGAGGGTGTTCGCGTGACGGTTTGGAATAATTAAATATAGATCCCCCCCCCCGCCCCCGCCCCCTCCCCCTTTCCATACACTGTCTCTCCTTCGGATTTATACCGCAGTAGACGCTTGACACTATCGACTATTCTTAATTCTATGTTTAAAATAATTAAATATTGTCGCACCGAAGGTGCATCTATTCCTCTCGCAATATTCTATCTTGAATGTAACAATCTATACGTCTATTGTAATTGTATCCAGTCGGCCTTTTAAGTATGAATATAGATGGCAGCGGTGTCACTTCATGTATCCGTCCACCTATTCACATTCAGAATTCACGCATCGTGGCGAATCGCTACTGAGACGTGTCAGGTGTCACTACCCGTAGGGGTTGAGGGGGGGAGAGGGACCCGGCGTGCCACATACTAAAGGTAGCTTTGCACTGAGCCATGGCCATGACATGTACATCGCGATGTCGATGACGGCTCAGAACCGCCGAACATGACAGAATCATGATTTGCAATTCAGCGATTCGGAGCGGTCAGACGCGAACTCACATTTCCTCGTGCGGTTGCGGAGACGTTGAGACCGTCGAGTGTTGAGACCTATCGCAACATCCATTTTGGTTTTCCGTCGCTGAGCGGAAAGGGCAGCGGCAGCCCTTATTTGACTTGATGGATATGAACTATCTGCGTGATATTGAGAACGCACATGGTTCGTATGTCATTCCCTGGACTGTTAGTAACCCGTGGGTACCAAAATTCTTCGGATCAAGTAAGCAATTCTCTTGAACCATGGGGGGTATAATGTGCGCTCGGAAATGCGAGTTCGCGTGGGTATGCACGTTGTCAAGAATGTCTTCACACTATGCTTAGTATTCCTCATGCTCTCGCGTGATCGCGACAATAATTATGTTATCGTCACATCTCAGAAGACGACCACTTGCTGGATATGGCACTCTCGCAGTGTCATCGTCTACTGTGCCATCACCGATACGGCTCGACTATTATGACTACTACACTGTCATCATCGTCATCTCCTATATCGACTTCGGATGTCAGAGAGATCATTCTTGCATCTGTCATTTCCACACCTGACTTCCTAGGGGCTGTCATTACATTCATTCAACGGAAGCTACGTTACACCCGTATTATCTTGTGTATAGCTTCACAGTTTCGCGGTTGACATATGCGAGAGTTGCATACCTGGTTTCTTGTACACTATTACAAGTATTATCTTAAGTTTTCTTAACTTTTTCTTAAGTTTTCTTAAGTTTTCTTAACTTTTTGCGTATAAACCCCCACAAGCCTCCATACGTATAAATTTAAGCGTTGCAATTAGCTATTGGCCGATGGAGTTATACGTCGGTGATATAAGTAAAACTTAAGAAAACTTAAGAAAACTGACACCCAATGATGCTTAAGACAAATGACCGATGACACACACCCCACCCTATGACACTTAAGGGAAATGACCGATGACACATCCCCCACCCTATGACACTTAAGCAAAATGACAGATGTCACACCCCCCACCCTATGACACTTAAGAAAATGACATATGCTCGAATGTGATTGTCTTTGAGGCTAAGGATTTGCACACGTGTCGGTAAGGAGGATACGAAATGCACGCGCGGGATTGGTGCAGAAAGGAAGCCCTAAGCCCTAAATCTACACATGCATGCAACCAAGTGGAACAATAAATAAAGCTTACAAGCGTATGTACGTAGACGATTCACCATAGATAGTGTCAGAGCAACTGGATACCGTGTTCTATCTAGCCGAGCAACAGATGGTCTGCGCGTGCGGCACAAATAAAGTGCATAGGGTGGGCACGATATGGCGATGTATGGCGGCCGGATCTCTGGCTGTCTCGTTGCTCTTCTCCATCCAATATAGGCCAAGCATGCCCTCGGTATCGCCCAGGGGGATACAGCGTTGGCGCCTGCATCGAACCATCCACCATGCCAGCACAAGTTCAGGAAAGATTGCTAAACACGTGGCCCATAAATCGAAACGGTACTGCATGTATGCATTCGACCGACGCATTGGGACCATCACGGGCCTCACCGTTGTGTATGTTTGTGTTGTTCGCGGCGGTCACACCTCAGCCGGCCGCGGCTTTAGTACACTCCAAGGAGCGGTATCGATAACTCGATAACTCGATAACTCGATATATCGGGAATATCGTATCTGTCGATATATTTTTTCGCAATATCGCGGATATCATATCATATCGATGACATTTTTGAGAATATCAGTATCGGGCGATAACAAATTTGCGGTTATCGGTATCGGTCGATAGGATTTTCGTAGTTATCGGTATCGGTCGATAGGATTTTTGCAAAAAGGTTGTCGACATATCGAGAAGGGTCAAGGTCGATATCGATATATCGGGCCATTTCGAGCGTATCGCGACGAGAACGGCGAAGTGACTATCACTATCGTCACTTCGTTATCACTATCCGCTATCACTGTAATCTTGCGTTGAATCGTCTTGCATCGTGAAACGACCTCTCATGAATCAATCCCAGGATCGATTCATACCGAAATCGATTCATATCTATCCTAGGTTTACAGGTTCATCCATCATTTTCTTTGGATTTAGTTGTGTTTTCAAACAAAAATAGGGGCTAAACGATAAAGTGGGCCCTTTAAACCCCATCGAGTGGACCTCGTGCCGTTATCACCTGGTTATCACTTGTGCGCGTGACGCGTATGAGGCTGACTGGAAGCCCAAGAGCACACCTCCGACAGCCTGCGGTGAAACCTGCGCCTGAAGCTCGCAAGAGCTCAAAGCTGGCAGATTTTCTGATGTATATTTGTATAATAGAGGTTGACATTCATTTCTTGCAGTGTTGTGCCTTCTAATATCGATATATAGGGATATTGATGGTTGAAATTTGGAATTTTGTTATTCATATCGGTCGATAGCATTTTTGCAGTTATTCATATCGGTCGATAACATGTTTGCAGTTATCGGTATCGGACGATAGGACTTCGGTAGTTATCGGTATCGGTCGATAGGATTTTCGTAGTTATCGTTATCGGTCGATAGCTTTCTAATATTTATCGAAACTTGTCGATATTCATTTTAAAACTCGATACCGCTCCTTGGTACACTCCTGTGCGGATCTCGCGCACCAGGTGCACAACTTGGTAGTGCGCATCATCTTCGGTTGGCTCGAAGAATATTGCCGTTGTCCCGATGTACAGTATGCACAGGGTAGCGGTTCACTAGATATCAGAGGTCTTGAACTGTGTGTGGATAAACTGTCCATAATAAATAAACCCTAAGCTAGATATACCCGGAACGGTCTCGGACGGTCTCGGAGTCTAGCCTACCTGTGACACAGCGTGTGTCACAGCAAGAACCTACAAATCAGTCAGCGGTCCAGTGTTGGTCCTAGATATCTGTCATAGGGGCCTGCACCGGGACTCCCGGTCAGGGCTCCCTATACAGATTTCAGCATTTGTTGCTTGCCCGCAACATACCGCAACATGCTGCAACATGTTGCACACTTTTCGGGAAAACAAAAATCGAACAGATATGAGCATATGACCCCCTCACAAAAAAACCAACACCGTGTATGGTGCAAAGTTTTGCTCCTAAGGCCATATGCCAAGCCTCACAAGATTTGAGAACCAAAAGTTTTGTATCTTTTTGGGGGCTCATGGCAGGGGTCATCGCAGCAGCATACTGCAACATGCCTGTAGCGCGTATTGATTGTGCCTTGCCGGTACTTTGTTGCAGGTACTTTATGATTTGGATTTGAATATATATCTATGGAAAAGACAACCAGCTGATGATTTGACAGTTAGCCTACAGTAATCACTCACCTTTAAGAAAACCGGAGATTTGGGGTCAGCCAGCTAATTCCACCAACTTGCGTACCCCCCCCCCGCCCGCCAGCGCCTATGGAATCGGTAAGAATTAGCAAGTATTTTCTTTCAATCAGCCAGCAATTCTCTTAAAAGTCCAATGATAAACACTTAAAAAGGCGACATTTTCAAATTTTTCCGCCTGCGGCGCCAGCACCCATATTTCTTATTTTCGAGGATTCCATAGCTCAAAAAAACCAGCCAGCTTTTCTCGACAACTTCGGTACCTCCCCCCCCAAAAAAAGCTGGCTGGTTTCTTATCGCCGGGTTTTCTTAAAGGTGAGTGATTACTGTATGCCTTTCCTGCCAACGAAGTAGCCCGGCCTTTTCTCCAACCACACCTTGAGTTTCACCGGGTCGGTGCAGCTGCCCACCAGATGCTGATCACTGCCGCACGCGTAGCAATCCCTCTTCCTGGGAGCACGACCCTGACTGACGTGACGCGCCTGCAGACCCGGACGCCGCTGCCGGCGAACTCCGCGAGGGTGGCTAAGCTAAGCATATGGGAGGTGAGCTACCACCGGGGTGCCGGCAGGCACACCATCTGGGACCACCCACAGCGAGTGACCATTCACTGTGACCACGAGAACCTGCACCGGTGGCGGACCTCCTCTCCCCTATCCTGGATTTCCCAATGCCGTCCTTGGCTGAGCTGGTGGAACTGGCTGTATGGGAGCGGATGGAAGCGCGGGTCGCTGCGCGGGTGGAGGGGGGTGAACTGGCTGTTGATCCGGTGGAGGGGAATGAACTGAGTGTGGCTGGTGAATTGGTGAAGCTGTAGGTTGCTGAGCGGGTGGCATCTGTTGGCGGAGGCCTGGGGCAACATATCGCGAGCGCGAGTCGGTGTCAACATACAGTGGCGCCGCGCCATTGCACACCCTGGCCAGTCCGCTGACCCCCTGGTGCCCCTGCTGGATCTGCGAGTGCTGCCACTGACGCTGAGCCAGATCCAACCTCTACCCCTGCATCCCCTGCATGCGACTGTGGAGCGGCATTGATCTGGGGTCGCAGAGTCGACAGCTCTGCCTCAGCTTCCTTCAGCCGACTTGAGAGGACCATCAGCTCAGCCCTGTACGCGGCAGACTGAGCCTCCCTAACCAGCCGCGCATCCGCTCGCAGTTGGCGATCCTCCTCCGACGTCCGCTCTCGATCAGCGGTTATGGCCGCCTCCACAATCTCAGCAGCTTCTCCCATGCGTCGTTGCACATCTTCTGCATCTTCCGCCACCGCACGTCCCCCCAAGGCCCCACCATAACCCACGCTCGGCCCAGACCCTAGCAATGCCCGTTCAGCACGCCTCTCCGAACGGAGTTTTCTACGGCCCTCTCTTCTTCTTGCTGACTGAGTTTTTGACGAGGAAATAGTCGAGCAATCTGACTCCTCCCCGGTGCTGCAATACGTCGGCGGATGGGGGGGATCCTTACGATGGAAAAATACAGGGTCTGATCGTCACGTTAGGATTTATACAATTCACGATAAATTTTCTCTAGGACTATAATTCCTGTGTATAATCACGCTTTCTAGTGGAGACCCTGTATTTTCGAAACACTTGACTGCGCTTCAAGTAAGCGGTGAAATAACCCCTTTGGGGCATTTTGAAGCAGCTCTAGCGCAGTAGTTTATTCTATTTGGTATCAATATTTCGTTTCAGAATGTCCACGCCTTGTTGTGGGCCACTCTAGAAGAGATTTACGCTAGCGCTTGGAACGCTCTTTGGCTTTGGGAAGTTTCGACGAGATGGTGCACTGCGATTTTCTTACAGTTGATTTGTATTTCATTTCCGTTAGATTGTATGGCAACATGCTATTTTTCTAGCTACGCTTAATCATACGCGTTTGCACTCGAAGTTTCTCTTGTTTACAAATCGTTCACAGATCGACAGACCCTTCGATAGCGGGAAAACCGCTATTCTAACGGCGGTGTGGACTTTACCGGCGTCTTCCACGCAGAAAACTACCCCATTTAAGTATTTTCATTACTTCATTTGGTTAAACTTTCGAGGAGATGGGTGATCTCTTCGCAACCCTATCTTTTTGACGACAGTTTTTTTCAGTTTGCATTGCGATCGTGGCATTAGCTCAAACAGAGCGCCAAACTGCGGTTTGGAGGTCTCGGTGAAAACCCGGGATGCCACACAATAGAAGAGCGTTCAACGACACTCGTTTACTTACCTTCTTCTTTTCGAAAGATTCGCAGGTTTTCAGACCCTTCGATAGCGGGAAAACCGCCATTTTCACGACTATTTTGACTTCACGAGCGATTTTCCTCGCGGAAAACTACCCCATGTAAGTATTTTCATCACTTCATTTGGTTAACTTTTCGAAGAGATGGTTGATCTCTTCGCAACCCTATCTTTTTGACGACAGTTTTTTTTCTTCAGTTTGCACTGCGATCGTGGCATTAGCTCAAACAGAGCGCCAACTGCGGTTTGGAGGTCTCGGTGAAAACCCGAGATGCCACACAATAAAGGTGTGCTTTCTATCTTCTTTTCACCCTCTTTGTTTGGACGTCCGATCTTTCCTTTTCTTTAGGCTTGGAATTTTAACCGTTTCGTTCTTGCGCGTGGTCCATGCAGGAAAAATACGTTTCGAGTTTCCATCATCTATCTCTTCTACAAAGGTTTTTTTCTTTTTACCAAAGAATGATCCTTGAACTATTTGTTAAGGCCCCCAACAACTTGTTAATGCATTGAGCTTTTATAACTTTTATACTTGTTAATGCATTGAACTTTATACAGGGGCTGTACTTTTATACAGCCCCTGAACTTTTATTCAGGGCCTGAAGAAAATGCTCAAGCTGTGGTGCAGACCCAGGCATTGACCATGATGGTAGGGCTGTGGCGATGGAATGGGGCGGGGTGCAGGAGGTGCAGGGCATGGGGGCGGGGTGCGAATGGGTAGAGCGTGGTGCGGACGGGCGGTGGATGTGTAGGCGGTGGAGCGAGTGGGACGGCGTGCGGCAGGGTAGCCACGTGGCGACAAAGGTGGGCAGTGCGGGCGGGCGTGGGCGCGATGCGGCCGGTGGAGCGCCGTGCGGACGGGGTGGGCAGCGTGTGGCGGGGGTGGAGCACTGATGCAATCGAGTGAAAGTTGTGCGGACCCAGGGGGTGGAGCGCTGCACGGGCATGCAGGTAGAGCGTTGTGCCGTGCAAGGGGTGCGCGTTGTGCACACGGGGTAGAGCGAGGTGCGGACAAGGGGTGGAGCGTGCGGGCGGGGGTGAGACGTTGTGGTGAGGTGGTGGACGCCGGTGCATGCGGGGGTGGAGAGTTGTGCGAGGCCGGGGTGGAGCGTTGTGCGGGCCCGGGGGTGGAGTGTTGTGCAGGCCGAGTGGAGCAACGTGCGGACGGAGGTAAAGCGCGTGAAGCGAGGGGGTGGAGCGCGGTGCAGGCAGGGGGTGGAGCGTTGTGCAGACCAGGGGGTGGAGCGCTGTGCAAGCAGGGGGTTGGTGTCCATGATGTCGGTTCTGGTTGAATTGGCTGAGGTGTGGCGTGATGTTCTTGTAAATCAGCCAGAATTTAAAATCTGAAGACAATTTCCCTTTGCCGGTCAGACGTAGGCCATACTTTTACGGAATATACTTTGTTTTTGCAGCGGAAGTTGAAAAAGGACAAAAAAAGCTGTTTGAGTGATAAAATGCCAATTTTTCAAATTTCTAGCCTGTGATCGAGCCATTTGACCCGGCCATCCGGAGCAAAAATATAAAAATGCAGAAGTCCCGGACTATCACGGAACGTTTCCAAACCCCCAAAAAAGTGCAGAAAATAGCTTTGCCTTTTTTTATCTCACGGTTAAAACGTCCGGTGACCTATTCAAATCCTCACTTCTGTCCACATGGGCCCCGTGCCGGTCTAATCTGGCTCTGGGCTTGCTGACATGGCCATCCGGTGAAATTAGGGAGTCCTCTGAGTAATCTGAACTTTCAGTCTGCTTTTATTTTCCCACTTGGCGGTATTTTTCCACAGAAAGCAGGACAATAAAGTTACAAACATGTAAGACAACGTTAGAGGAAAAGAGCAATACCACTCCAAGAGTTGTGCTGTTGTAATGGAAGTCTCACTTTTACAATCTCTTGGGGCACGAGGTCCGTGGTCGGCAAGATTGTTGTATACAAACTTACTATGGTTCTGAGAACCAGTTGAACCGGTGTGCTATTTGTAGTTAACACCTTAATCTATATCTTATAGGCAGGAAGATATCACCACTCAATGGCTGATACTTTAGGACAGTAGGTCCTTGCAATAATATTCCAAATTAAACTGACTTACGTTTTGGCTAGCAGCCACTTTTGTTTCAGAATAGCAAAGCAGCGGGTCCGATCGAATCGACCTTCTATTCCTATCTACCAATGGCAATCAGCCATTTCAATGATCTTATCTCAACAGTTTAGAATTCCATGTCACCGGGGCATCAGCAAATGCAGCAAGGAAATATCTACTTATCAGATTGCTTCACTGTCTAGCTTGAGAGCAAATCTACTGCTGATGCCTCTTCCTACGAGGTGCCACGTCCACTTCATCTTCTTCCTCAGAATCGTCCAGTACCACCAACTCGAAGGTCTCGGGCTTGTCATCAGAATCCATTGCCTATTGGGGCCACACCTGATGACCAGTGCCCTTTTCATACAATGGAAATACTGGCCGACCACGTGCATGCGTGTCCAGTGCACAGTCAGGGGATGCAGTATGGCCACAAGTGGCAGATGCCCCCATGGCACCAATGGGTAACTGAGCTGCAGTCTTCTTGTCCTCGAATGCTGGAGTCTGCTGCCAACGTGTAGGAATTCTCCTCTTCCTCTTGCAGAAACTCTGTTACAAACTCACCACCCGGGGCTTGAGCTGTTCAGGTTGGTCATCAGACTGCTTTGTCATCTTGGTGTCATTAGTGTCATCAGCGTCATTAGAGTCACTCGGGTCAGAATCCACCAACAACTTCGGCTTCTTCCCCGGCTGGCTGCCGACACCCACGGCCTCAGCAAGATGACGGTCATCATTGTCATCATGGTCATCATTGTCATCATTGGCATCATTGTCATACACCGGCGAATTAGGGGAATACGCCGGCGAGGTAGGGGAATTTTCCGGGCCGGGAGAATATGCCGGCGAGGTGATGTCCGCCTCTGGCTCGGAGTCGGGAGATGGAGGTCTCATCGGGGGCCCGTGGTAAGGAATACCCCGGTAGGGCGAAGTGGGTCGACTGGTACCATCGGGAAGGTCCTCGAAGTCATAGCACTGCATTAAATATTTCTTCGCCTTCGTGGCGTCTTCCAGAACCCAGCCTTGCCTCATTCGCCGCTCCCAACGCCAGAGCTGCCCTTCGACGCCGACCACGATATATTGCCACGCCCCTGGAATGCTGACCACCTGGGAGCCATACATGGTGGTCAAGGGCTCAGCGGTGCCTGAGAACTCGCGACTCCATCGGGCTGCTCCAGTGGAAGTGAGTACCACTTGCCAGCGCTGGATGCCCCAAGGCTCGTTGCCTCCTTGCACATACGCGCATTCCACCATTAAAATCATTTGCCTACGCGCATTCCACATTGAAATCATTTGCCTACGCGCATTCCACCATTGAAATCATTTGCCTTCGCGCATTCTACTATATATGGCAGTTGTCTACCGCACTGCAAATATCTTCCTTTTTAAAAACATCCCTAAATTTGCGGTATCCCTTTATTCCCGACCAAGTATTTTAACTACCTATGCATTATGTAGCTCACAACGCTGTGTCATTTCGTAATGAAATCGGAGGGGCATCCCACGAAAATTCAGAACCGGTTGGAACCATTTCTTACGCGAGTGCCAATTCGGACGCCACCAAATCTCAATGTGCGGCGAACCGCATGGGAAACGGCATCACCCATTTGCTATACCGTGGTGCTGAGGACGGTCGTTTGTTTGGGGTAATAGTGTCCCTACCATCTATCCCTAAGCCGGTTCTAGCTAAGATCTGATTCATGACTATGCATTCAACCATTCTTCCGAAGGGCAGTAATACACCTTATGGGAGAAACTTTCGACCGGCGCACAGTAGTTTCCAACATCAGGAGATCATAAACTCTTCATATCAGCTTATGTTCACAGATCAAAGAGCTTCAAGTTTAGAATATTTTAATCTCTCTTGTGGCATTTTAAGACCTTCGCTCGTGATATTTCCCAAATTGTTGGGAGCCTGTTGCACAAACGGATTGCGAAACCATGTCACACTCCACAAGAAAACATGACACACTCCACAAGAAAACATGACACACTCCACAAGAAAACATGTCACACTCCACAAGAAAACATGATTGGACCCAGTTAAGCATGTGGTCGCTCCGTCGATACAACATGGCACACAAGGAAACTCTTCTGCAAGCCTGCTTTTTGTTGAATACGGGGCTTTCTTGGTTGGTGCCTTCCGTGCACACACATATGTCAGTAATGTATGACTCGTCACAGAGCTGGACACCTTGATTCATCCACATCTTTGCATGCCAGCCCATAGGTGTGAGATTAGGTGTTGGGAACGACGACAAAAAGTGAGTCCTTCGGGACACGGAGTGCGCGCTCACTCAAACCTTCGCTGAAGCAAAATATGTAAGTGTACAAGGTAAAAGGTTCGGAAACATAGCTTAGTGGTTCGTACAACTACCAAGGGTGAGAGAAGGAAAAATAGTCGAAAGCAACTCATGTGCAGCAAGAGATGTCCCGTCTTGATGGAGCAACGTACACCCCAGATTTCATCACCCTTTTCAGATGAAATAAACCTCACAAGTGCCTGATATCAAGCGCGCCCTTATTCTCCCACTTTGTGCATCAAGTGTCAGGTGAACTTCTGCGCGAAACTGCAGTTACAATACGCATAGCCATGATAACTATACGCTCTGCAAGTCGACTCACCTCTGGAGGGTGTGGTATTTCGGAAGAAACAAGGCGATCAGTCATAAGCAGGCTCCGAGAGAGGGCTGCACGCATACCCACTTAAGGGGACACGGAAAGCATAAAGTCTCAGTGTGACTCTTCGGAACACCCCACAACTAGCACACGCCATATTGAGCTCGCGGACTCTAACCAGCCAAACCAAAAGGAGGCTACTGTTCTCGGAGTTCCAAAAAGTGGTCAAGCACGACTTTGAGAGTCGCTGACGTGAAGCCAACTGGACCATACAAAATGAACTGAAACAAGCCGACCTTACAATCTATGCATCTGGCAACTAACGTATGCAAAACAAGTCTGCACGCTCAACTCCAACAAGCGTCGACCGTCTTTGCAATCCTGAAATAATAAAGCGCCAGAGGTCACCAGGAAGTACATATCTTGACATATCGATTCCACGCAGAAAAGTCCCAAAATGGGTGCTAATAACTTTCCTAGCAAGTTCCCTCATGAGTGGTCCAACTTCTTGAATGTTCCTGGACGCAATGATATTATCTTTGTCGATAAAGTCAATTATCAGGCACCATACTTAAAATATATCACGCGGCGATAAAATATAACATACGTTTGAAAACCACGCACAGATCGGCAAGATCTGGCGTGTAACCAATCTTGCAAGCATGATTAGGGTCCTACAGATGGGGTTTTCTCTCCTGTGGAAGAGCATATCACGGGTTTAATCTCTTAAGCTTCGGGGTCAGCTGCAGGGGCAGCATCACCCTTCATGATCCCATCCATTTTCTGCTTCAAGGACTCAATCTCAGCAAGTTTGGCCCTTTCTTGCTCCTCCAGTCCGTCAATCTCCTTTTTGCACTCAAGCACTACAGCATCTATATCTGTCTTGTTATCATTAACAAGTGGCCCGTAAATTGCTATGCCGAATTTTTCCTTACGCGACTTAATTTTCTGTTCAAGGAATTTCAGCTCAGTATTGAGTTTTGTTCTTTGCGCTCCGAGTGAGGCTAAATCTTTCGCATCGCTTGCACCTTGCTTGGTCTGATTCCAAAAGTTTCCGAACATCGCCGATGCTCCTGACATGGTCTCTACAGGAAGGACTAACTGAACACTTCGATTGTAGTTGTAGTTTGAAGCGGTGCACACAGCTGTTACCTCCAAGTTAGTTTGAAGTTTATGGTGTGAGAATGAGGTTCAGTTGGTCACTGTGACCTGAACCTCCCTACCGGACGCAACCAACAGGAACACGCGACAGGAACAGTTATGACTTGTGAGTAACAGTTTCAAAGCAGTACTGTACTGTGTCACTCGACTGTACAAAGAGTATTCAGTATACAAACAGTATCTGTATGAGTATCTCTATGACGTTCGGGTTTTTGGCAGCCTTGTACTCTTGTCCCCAAAGCTTATGGACGAAAATAGACATTTAGGGTTTGTAACTCTGTGGGGTCCATAAGCTCTGGCATGACTCGGCAGGCCTCCAAATCGATGTCCTCCAAAGTGCACACCACTTCAGGGGCTTCAGCACGAGGGCCAAACAAACAGAAGTTCTGCTCAACACATGCCCAGAAATTGACCTGAGCTCAAGTTATGGAGGTAAACGTCCTGAAAACTGCCAGGTTTTCAGTGAGCTGCAAAAGTCTGGCACCAAAATCATTCAAAACTACATAACTTTAGCGCACTCTATCCAAATTCAACAAAGTACATAGATAACTTCATCAGTTTTTCACGACTTACGCACTCCAACCATTTGTTTGTACAAATAAATGGGCCAAATCACCATATTGTGACTTGGCCGATCTAGATGTTGATTCATAGGGGATGGTATCGAGCCGTTAATCTTCCGTATTAATGCTCTTTCCGCATGATTTCGAGTATTCTATTCGTATGCTACCTTTTGATGTTTGGCCACTACGATATGGTTCATCACATTATCCCGTTGAAACACCTTTGAGTAATGTTGATAGATCGATAATGCCACATTTTTTATTATTTGTATGACATGTTACGCCGTGAGAAGTCGATGACTATAATCATATCAAATTTTAATTTACCATCATATCACCGTCTTTATCGGAGCATAACACAATGACACAAGGAGCCGATGTCTCTTTATCTTAAGCAGGGGCGGATTTCCGCCTTCGACGAGCATCTGCCCGTGGAGGTGAGGAAGCAGCTCTCTTCCCAGCGGTTCCCGCGCTCGCTCGCCGTGACCTCGTTGATTTTTGGGGGGCCGAGGATCTTGATTCACAGCAAGCATCGCACATACTGTTACACAACTTTGTGTCACCTTCCTCCGCGAAATGCTCCATAAGTAAGCGATGTCGGCATATTTGCTTCACATTTTGAGAAAACTGTTCTATTTCGACCAATTTGCGCCTCCGTGCCTCCTTCGTGACCAAATCCTTTTGAAAGTTTTTCCTAATCACTTGAACAGTTTTTGGGGAGAACAACATCAGGCACTTGGCAATCGCCCCATCTCTGCCGGCCCTGCCAACCTCTTGGACATACGCTTCCATAGATTGTGGCATGCTGTGATGCACGATCCAACGAACATCGCCCTTGTCCACCCCCATCCCAAATGCGGTGGTTGCTACCACTATTCTAGTTTCTCCTCGCATCCAAGCATTGTACACTTGCGATCGTTGTGCCGTATTCAATTCTCCATGATAGTGAGCTGCTTTAATACTGTCACCGCCTTGCTTTTGTTGGCTCAACCAATTTGCTAACTTCTCAGTGTCTTTTTTTGTCATGCAATAAATGATTCCAGTAGAAGTCGCTTGCTGATCTAAAACGAATGCTAATATCTGCTTCCAACATGAATCGACAACTATCTCATTCACTATCTCTTCTCCCCAAAACTTCTCCTCCACATTCAAAATCAAGTTTGCTCTTCTACTAGTGCCGAAAAACTCAACAGGGTTCTTCATTCGCAAAATCTTTTTGATGTCCGTTTTTGTCCTTTCTGTCGCGGTTCCTGTGATTGCCGTGAAGAGAACACCGGGAAATGTATCCTTTAATTCACCTAAACGGCTATACGCTGGCCGAAAATCGTGTCCAAATTCACTACAGCAGTGAGCCTCGTCCACCACAAAGCGCCGCAATAAACTATTATGCCACAATTCGGCAAGTGCCTTCTGCAAGTGGCCTTCTCCCATCAATGCTTCAGGAGCGACGTACAATAACTGGATCCGTGATCTACGTATCACATCTATCGCACAAAATCTATCAGCATCCGACATATCACTCGTATATTGCAGAGCCGAAATGTTTTTGGCCTTTAGAGCCTGGACTTGATCATGCATCAGCGACACCAACGGTGAAATCACAACCGTGACTCCTTGGGATACGACGGCAGGAAGCTGGTATGTCAAACTCTTTCCAAACCCAGTGTGTTGCACAACAAATACTTCTTTATCATCTAAAACTGTCTGACAAATTCTCAGTTGATCTCCGCGGAAGCTGTCATTGTTGAAGATGCGCCGGTTTCCTAATGTCAACAAATCTGGCGCCTCCATTACAACTGCACGTGTCCACACCCGCCCCCCGCGATC
The DNA here is from genome assembly GCA_001247695.2 of Cymbomonas tetramitiformis. Classification (NCBI taxonomy): domain Eukaryota; kingdom Viridiplantae; phylum Chlorophyta; class Pyramimonadophyceae; order Pyramimonadales; family Pyramimonadaceae; genus Cymbomonas; species Cymbomonas tetramitiformis. The sequence goes on from LGRX02010833.1 coordinate 30,255, forward strand.
CCATCAATTTTGACCCCGACACATTAAAGTTGACCCTGAAACACTCATTTTTGCTCCTGAAATACTAATTCTGACCGTAGAACACCCATTTGTGACCCCATGCAGCCGTTTTAGACCCTGAAACACTCATTTCTGACCCTAAAACACTATTTCTGACCCTGAAACACTGTTCCTAACCCTGAAACACTCATTTCTGACCCCACAACACGGTTTTGGACCCTGAAACACTCATTTCTGGCCCGAGTACACTCATTCCTGACCCTAAAACTCTATTTTTGACCCTCAAACACTCATTTATGACCCCAAAACAATTTCACCATAACCGTAGATGTATCAAATGGGACACCTGCTTCATCACACATTTTCGATTCTCCTTACCGCGAGTATTTCCTCATCACTATCATCTAGAGTTAATAACTCCTCAACGTCACGATCGTCTTCACTCTCAGGATCCACATCAGGAACACCAGTAGCCAATAATTCGCGAGCATTATCACGCAACTTCCACAAGTTGACACCCATCCTTATACCCACATGTTCACCACAGCCTGCACTTTAAGCCGGTGCCATGCATCATGTGCCAATTTCCCTGCCTCGGTCACCATACCCTAAACCATATGACAGCTGATGACACGCTACATGCAAATGCACCTAACCCTACACCCCTAGCCTAAATGGACCCCCCCGGGAGCTCACTAAGCCCCCTACACCCATCCTTATACCCACATGTTCACCACAGCCTGCACTTTAAGCCGGTGCCATGCATCATGTGCCAATTTCCCTGCCTCGGTCACCATACCCTAAAATGTATGACAGCTGAAGACACGCTACATGCAAATGCACCTAACCCTACACCCCTAGCCTAAATGGACCCCCCCGGGAGCTCACTAAGCCCCCTACACCCATCCTTATACCCACATGTTCACCACAGCCTGCACATTAAGCCGGTGCCATGCATCATGTGCCAATTTCCCTGCCTCGGTCACCATACCCTAAAATGTATGACAGCTGATGACACGCTACATGCAAATGCACCTAACCCTACACCCCTAGCCTAAATGGACCCCCCCGGGAGCTCACTAAGCCCCCTACACCCATCCTTATACCCACCGTGTTCACCACAGCCTGCACTTTAAGCCGGTGCCATGCATTATGTGCCAATTTCCCTGCCTCGGTCACCATACCCTAGACTATATGACAGCTGATGACACGCTACATGCAAATGCACCTAACCCTACACCCCTAGCCTAAATGGACCCCCCCGGGAGCTCACTAAGCCCCCTACACCCATCCTTATACCCACATGTTCACCACAGCCTGCACTTTAAGCCGGTGCCATGCATCATGTGCCAATTTCCCTGCCTCGGTCACCATACCCTAAAATGTATGACAGCTGATGACACGCTGCATGCAAATGCACCTAACCCTACACCCCTAGCCTAAATGGACCCCCCCGGGAGCTCACTAAGCCCCCTACACCCATCCTTATACCCACATGTTCACCACAGCCTGCACTTTAAGCCGGTGCCATGCATCATGTGCCAATTTCCCTGCCTCGGTCACCATACCCTAAACCATATGACAGCTGATGACACGCTACATGCAAATTCACCTAACCCTACACCCCTAGCCTAAATGGACCCCCCCGGGAGCTCACTAAGCCCCCTACACCCATCCTTATACCCACATGTTCACCACAGCCTGCACTTTAAGCTGGTGCCATGCATTATGTGCCAATTTCCCTGCCTCGGTCACCATACCCTAAACTATATGACAGCTGATGACACGCTACATGCAAATGCACCTAACCCTACACCCCTAGCCTAAATGGACCCCCCCGGGAGCTCACAAAGCCCCCTACACCCATCCTTATACCCACATGTTCACCACAGCCTGTACCACAGGATGGAAAACGTCACCTAACTCATGTCCCAAATCTTTGTGCACAATACCAAACCCAAAAAGAGGCTGAGTGCACGCCTTATGCTTTCGCGCCAAACCCTACCCTTCCAAGCTAAACAAGCCGTTGCGTGAGCACCATAAGCCCCCCACACACACTCTCATATCGAGGCGATATTGGGGAAGCCCACACCTTTTATTTGCCGTTTGGTTTGCTGAAATCACTCAAAAATTCAACCCAGGGTGCTCATTCTCACTCCACGAGGGGATGCTCCACCCTGCAAACATATCCCATGAGCCATCAACATTGGGCAAGTGTGCATCAGTTTCATGACTAGTTCACGACTTAAAGCAGTTAGGGGAGAGCCTTACCTTCAATATGCCGTTGAGCTTGCTCGATTTGACTAAGTTTTGAACCTTGGGGACTCAATCTCGTTTGGGGTGGCCATGCTCCAATCTGCCAACATACCCTATCAGCCCTCAACGTTTGCGACCTCTACACAACTTTCATGACTACTTGCAATAGAAAATATGATAGGTAGGACCTTTACCTTCAATATGCCGTTGAGCTTGCTCGATTTGACAAACTTTAGAGCCTTGGGGACTCAATCTCGTTTGGGGTGGCAATGCTCCAATCTGCCAACATACCCTATCAGCCCTCTACGTTGGCGACCTCTACACAACTTTCATGACTACTTGCAATAGAAAATATGCTTGGTAGGACCCTTACCTTCAATATGCCGTTGAGATTGCTCGATTCCGTTAACTATGGAGGTTGGAGTGCTCGTTCTCGCTCATTGGGGTTAATGCCGCATCTGCGAACATACCCTATCAGCCCTCAACGTTTGCGCCCTCTACACAACTTTCATGACTACTTGCAATAGAAAATATGTTAGGTGGGACCCTTACCTTCAATATGCCGTTGAGATTGTTCGATTCCGTTAACTATGGAGGTTGGGGTGCTCGTTCGCGCTCGTTGGGGTTAATGCCGCATCTGCGAACATACCCTATCAGCCCTCAACGTTGGCGACCTCTACACAACTTTCATGACTACTTGCAATAGAAAATATGATAGGTGGGACCCTTACCTTCAATATGCCGTTGAGATTGCTCGATTCCGTTAACTATGGAGGTTGAAGTGCTCGTTCTCGCTCTTTGGGGTTAATGCCGCATCTGCGGACATACCCTATCAGCCCTCTACGTTTGGACCCTCTACACAACTTTCATGACTACTTGCAATAGAAAATATGCTAGGTGGGACCCTTACCTTCAATATGCCGTTGAGATTGCTCGATTCCGTTAACTATGGAGGTTGGAGTGCTCGTTCTCGCTCATTGGGGTTAATGCCGCATCTGCGAACATACCCTATCAGCCCTCTACGTTTGGACCCTCTACACAACTTTCATGACTACTTGCAATAGAAAATATGCTAGGCGGGACCCTTACCTTCAATATGCCGTTGAGATTGCTCGATTCCGTTAACTATAGAGCGTTTAATCAATCATCTCCGCCACGCTTAGCTTGCGCTATTCTGCGAAAGTACCCTATCAGCCATGCGTTTTAAAGGGCCCTAGAGGCCTCCCATTCGCAAGCAAGCAAGAAGAAATAAAAGTTAGAGTTCACACCTGCAATATGCCGTCGAGATTGAGCGATTCCGTTAACTATAGAGCGTTTAATCTGTCCATCATCTCCGCCACGCTTAGCTTGCGCTAATCTGCGAAAGTACCCTATCAGCCATGCGTTTTAAAGGGCCCTAGAGGCCTCCCATCCGCAAGCGAGCAAGAAGAAATAATAGTTAGAGTTCATACCTTGAATATTCCGTCGAGTTTGCTCCATTGCGTTAACTACACAGCTTGCAATAAATTATCGTATCCTCGTTTTCGGCTGTCGGTTGGTTTAACCTATTTGCGGGGAAAAGAGATAGCGAAAACGGGCATTTGAGCGCTTTTGCCAAGTAATGCCAGAGTTTCTCCGAGCCTCTTCCATCAACTGTAACGCCGACCCTCGCGTGTCGCAGGCCGCGCAGCGGCCGCGCTCGGAGAAACTCTGGGAACAAGAGTAGCAAATGACGGGGTGTCACTTACGTTAGACTTACCCAGCCTCATGAGACAAATGAGAAAGGTATTGGTTTCGGAAGTTGAAAACTCGCGCCTGAAGGGTGTAGTTTCTAACAGGAAGGTGAAAATTATGTTTCGCTCGGAGGCTATGCCGTTGAAGAATAAAGAAATATTTAAGCGTGGAGGACCTAAGAAAAGTGGCCCGTCAGCGAACGAGATGGAGGTGCGTTATCGCTTGCAGCTTCCTGAGTTACGGCATATGCAAACGCCCACTTCTCTATTTCCCCCCTTTGCCTCACCTGGTCGCACGTATATCTGGAGGATATGCCACTCGAGTATTTCTTTTGTGGCTTGCTTCAGGAAGATGTCTTGGACACGAAACTTGAGGTTGAGGCAAAAATGTCTGTGTTGCACTCGGCTTGGTCCAAGTTGCCTTCCACGACCGGGTATATCGCACTGTTGGTGCCCATAGCATAATTCCCCTCCTCGTGTTTTTCTCTGGCTTTACATATGATCGCAACTTTAGGCTTCAGACGCGATATTTTCTTCTGAATTTCGAACGAGCCTGATGCAACTGGGCGACCTCTGCAGGAAAAAGTTATCTGTCGCGGAGTGGAGTCCGTCAGATGGGCTTGCGAAGGTCCGAAGCTTCGAAGTTCTCGCGGTCACCTGTATTCTGCTTATACTTTAACGGCAAGTAGCGTATGTGTGGTGTGGGGTTTCAGGTACGGCTTCTTCGGGGCAACCAGTTGAGTAGTATGGGATTCTTTCAGGGATCGCAGGTGAGAATTGCACTCACGGCTGGTGCTTTCGAAACGTTTAGGCCGCTCGTCCTCCCAACAACGTTATTCCATTGCAAGCGATATTTCATGCCAACTGACACTAAAGTATTTGCCTCAGCACTATCTGCTCGCCGAAGAAGTCATGTACCTCATGGAGTCAACTCGGTAGGCCTTGCGACACGCTGATGCCCTGCTTTGGTCCTCGTTTCGACTGCCTCAATAATCAACGTTCTAAAATCACGAGTCTTCCACCTTTCGAGGAGTTGTTGAGCTTCTGACTTTATTCAGAGAACTGCAGCTTACTCCTCCCAATATCCACAGAGTGCACTGCCTTTCATTAATAAGTATTCAGTTGCGCTTCCTGAAAGCAGTATCTTTCAAACTTGCGCCTTCCATCACTACTAAGGTGAGCAGG
>LGRX02010834.1:0-29893 GCA_001247695.2 Cymbomonas tetramitiformis
CCCCCCTAGGCGCGTTAAGACGTGGTTAGTACGTCATAAAGGAGTCCTAATGCCACACGTTAGGGTGTCATTAGGATTCCGTTAGGATGGGCGAACTACAGGCATCCTAAAGGCCTCCTAAAGGTGTCCTAAACCAGGGAATCTTTTGAGGAATATTCCTCTAGGCGCGTTAAGACGTGGTTAGTACGTCATAAAGGAGTCCTAATGCCACACGTTAGGGTGTCATTAGGATACCGTTAGGATGGGCGAACTACAGGCATCCTAAAGGCCTCCTAAAGGTGTCCTAACCAGGGAATCTTTTGAGGAATATTCCTCTAGGCGCGTTAAGATGTGCACCCTAAAGCACGCCCTTAGGACACCTTTAACATGTTGTCGCCGCTAGCATGTAGTTAGCACGCCTTTAGCATGCGTGGCGTTAGCATGTTAACGGCGTCTAGTCTCACCTAGTATGCCCCTAACGGCGTGGCGATAGCATGTTAACGGCGTCTAGTCTCACGTAGTGGGTACCGTAACGGCATACTAACAAAGACGCATGCAAACAAAAAAAAAACAAAAAAAACTGCAAGTCTGGCGTTAGGATACTAAATGACACCATAAGAGCATGCTACCGGCATAATATCCGCGTAATGTACATGGCATGCTAAAGGGGTACTAACGTCATATGACTTGTATGACATAAGCTATAAGACCCAAAAATAGCGAAAAAACAAAAAAAACAAAAATTTGGCAGGGAAATGGGCAAGTTGAAGGGAACACACCCCTCCAAGCAAAATGTTGGTTTTGTTTTTTTTGCCATAGATATGAAGCATTTTGTGCGCACGATTTTTTCAAAATGCGCAGGAGCAAAAAATAAATATAAACAAAAGAAATAAAATGGAAAGTTCTCACCCCCAATGATTTTGTAGCAATCGGACGGTCGAGGTGACACCCAGAAGAATGGACCGAACAAAATCGTTTCTTATATATAACTGCCCCTTACAGGGATTCGAACCGCACACCCTCCGCCTTCAAGAGCGACATCCTACCACTAGACGATTACGGCAAGAGCGATGCTCACCGCAGATGCAAAGTGATCAAGTTCAATGACACAACGTATGACACAGAAGGGCTTGCGTAAAAAGGTCACGAAAAAAGAAAATTGAGCGCCACAAATTCGAACTGCGTGGTCAATGCGAATGCAAGGTAACGAACCGAAGTTCGAACGGTAACCGGGGAGGAGCGCCGTAGCATGCTAGCCGCCAACTAAAGGCGTCTTAACGTTTCACTCTGCGTGGTGTCTCATCGATAAAGACGCAACTCACCCGTACCAAACCGTACACACCCTAAGCCAGGCCGAGCCCCTCACTCAAACATCCACGCATCGATGAGTCACCCCACAACCGAGGAGCGAGAGGCATACGACGACCTCTGCGATGCTATGGGAGAGGAGAAATCATTGGCGGGCTTGTTGGACTACGTGTCGTGGCATAGAAAAAGCGAAGAGGGATTCGCCTCCGCCCCCGCCACCGCAAAAGATGCCAAGTGGAGTAATACCAAGCAAAGGCCCCCCCGAAAATTAAAAGAGGGAGCGGTTGGGATGCGCATGCGCAATCGCGGGGTTCTACAACCCCACGAGCGGGCGGTGCGCGCCGCGATCAACAAAGAGACGGGTGCGCACCGCGGTTCGTTGGATTGTCGTTGCTAGGTTGTATTCTTGTTGCTTAATTAACTTTCTTCTTCCTTCACGTTGTGCGAATACTCAGTGGCGATGAAGGAATGGAATCCCCTCGTCAACGTGGGGGCCCAACAAGAAGCGTACGCCGAGCTCGTGCGCAAAATCGCCAAGGAGAGTGGTCACGACCACTCCGTGGACGTCGCAATCATCCCCTATATACAGGGGAAGATAAGAAACGACGTCAACAACTTCCGCTCCGCGTTCCGTTATGGATCGTGGAAGAAGAAGGGCAAAGCGTGGGTCTTGAAGCCCCACGCAAAGCACCCCTTCGCGAAGGTGGAGGGGGCGGAGGGAATCTCCCTCACGGTCTACAACGACGCGGCAAAGCTTGAGGCCTTGAAAAAAGCTGGGATTGAGCCTGTGGCTCTTCCCACCACGTACGAGGAGGGCCTCCCTAGCCTGGAGGATACACGTAAGTTGCACGTAATGAGCCCTTTTGTGAAAACATGCATAACTTATTTCCTCTCTGGACACTGTGTTTTCTGTTACTACACCTTTAGTATGGCGCTAACATACTAACTGCATACTAACTGTTTACTAACTGCTTTGCAGGCGAGTGTTTACTAGCCTCGTGGTCGAAGAGCGTTTTATCCCTCGGGGACGAAGAGGAGGAGGACGCCGAAGAGGAAGAGCCCCTCCGAAAGCGACCTGCTGAGTCGGAGGAGGCCCCCGGGGCTTCTCCCTCCAAAAGCACGAGAGCCCAAAAGGCCAAAAAGGGCAAGGAGGATCCTCGCGACAAGGGCAAGGAGGGGGAGGGGGGGGGACATGGAGGCACCCAGTCGGACGAGGAAGACCACGTCAACCTGGCCTCGAGGTATCCAGTGGGGACCGAGGTCTACGTCTACGCCCGCCCTACGGCCGATGACGAGGCCATCAAAGCCCCATTGGAGGAGAAGGAATACTTCACCTCCAACGGGGCTTTAAAACAGGAGGTGCCCCTGTTGGCAGGGAAGGTCACTGTGTGTGACCTCCACCGCCAGTCAGTGGAGCATTGGCACGTATCCGAGGAGCTGAAGCTCCCCCCCCTCTTCCTGGGTCTGGAGGTGAGTTTTGCTGCACTTTTTGCCTTTAGGATGCCTTTAGGACTCCTTTAGTATGTTATTGGCGTCTTAACGGAATTTGCAGCTGTATTCACTTTCCCCTCTAACTTAACTTAATCTGGTTTGCCACAGATATCGAAGGCAAACCACCGAACAGGCAACTCGGGTGTCGACGAGTTCGCCGGGAAGGGGATCTCGGCCGTGAACACGATTCTCAAAAAAGCCGACCCCTTCCTAAATAAAGCCCTTGTAAGGGGCAAGGACCTTGAAAGATACTTTTGGGCAGCCTTCCGGGGAAAAAAAAACGTTGCCCTGGCTGCTAGCCCCTTGCCCCTAGTCGTAGATGCCTCGTACATCCGGTACGGGGCATTAGAGCACGCCTTCGCGGGCCCCCCCCGAGGAGGATGCGTGAGGAGGATGCCTCACGCGTATGGGGCAACATGGTAACATTTTTGTAATTATGAATTTTTGTACTTGTTGTGCATCACACTCACCAATCACAATGTATCTCGCACCTCACAATGCATATGCCTTCGCATCAAGCTTCCCCCGATATGAATACTCGCAACGTTCGCGTTTGACTGCTTGTGTAGTTATGGCATAGTTAGTATGCGTTTAGTATGCGCCCTAACACACTAAAGCTATGCTAAAACCAACGTTAGTATGCCTTTACTATGTCCCAGATAGCATGTCGTTAGGACGCCTTTAGTGTTTCGGTGTTAGTATGTCCTAACGTCGTCATATTAACATCATAATGGCATCCTAACGCCAGTTATAGTGCATGTGTTAGTATGTCCTAACGTCGTCCTACGAGCATCATAATGGCATCCTAACGCCTGTTAATATGCATATGTTAGTATGTCCTAACGTCGTCCTACGAACATCATAACGGCATCCTAAAACCAGTTAAGATGCATGTGTTAGGGGCGTCCTAACGGCATCATATGCACGTACTAACGGGTCGTTAAGACGTATGGCGTTAGTATGCCGTTAATATCTAGTCTCCATTAGTGGGTACCGTAACGGTATCCTAACCGCATACTAGCGGCATACTAACTTGACTACATATACTGCTGTTAGTATGCATTTAGTACACCTTTAGTACACATACTACAATTTCCTAGGACCGTAGGGTTCAGGAACAACTGCAACTACAATTTCTTCCACGTCCACACCAACCGAAGATTGCGCAACACTCTCAACATTCACTGCCTCATCTTCATGTTCCTCGTCACTATCACTATCAAGAAAGCTAGCCAGCTTACTAATGGTCTTTTTAGCAGTCTTTTCCGGCAGTGGTAACACCGCTTCCTCGCACTTCGGCTCCCAATCCGATTGATAGGCCGACCGCGCCCAACCGAGCACAGTGCCTTTAGAGAGTGTACCTTGCTTCCAGGCATCCAACTTCTTGAACTTCATCGTCTTGTAGCGGGGATCAAGGAAGCACGCCACCGCAAAATCTTCTAGCTTACAATCCATGAGCTTTTCGAAGTACCTGGCGACACAACAGGGAATGCGATTTATCGATTAATCGATTCGAAAAATGGGTTCGAACAAATCGATTGATATTAATAATTGAAACGAACTAATCGATTGATATGAATAACTCAGTCGAACTAATCGATTGATATGAATAACTCAAACGAACTAATCGGTTGATAATGATATCCACGATAACTCGTTTGAACTAATCAATTGATAACGATAAGTCCGATTAATCGATTAATCGGACTTATCGAGTTATCGATACCGTGCCTTGCAAATGACCCAGGCATTGAAAAGTTATGGTCGATACCGCTCAGTTATCTCCCATACTTAACCATACATAAGTGGAAACTTAAATCGCTTATATCTCGCGATCTAGAAAATCAGAAGTTTTGTGTAAAGTCGACCTCGCGTAAGACATACCTTGATTTCCTCTTAGACAGGGATGATTGGAAGATTCACGGGGAAGCCGATTTCCCCCCCACTGTATGGGGGCCTGCTTCTCGTAGTATCACCCCTTGCTGCGTGTGTCACTGGTCGTGTGTCACCGTATGGCACTGACCTGCTAGAAAGCTCACTCCCGTAATCCTTCTATCAGTTTTGTTATCACCGGTTTCCCCACCACTGCTTTCTGAGTCCCTGTTGCAGTGAAACTGTTATACTGTATATATCCACAGAAATATATACCTATTTTCACCTGTTCTATCAGGTTATGGGCCCACCACGCTTCCACTGCATAACTCTAGAACTGCGGAGGCGGCACTGTGGAGGCGGTCGAGTGCACTCACCGACCATCGCGCTCTCGGGGGTGCCAAAATAAATATCCTGACCGTATCGAGGGCCAGCAGCTGCCGATATGGTGCCGTGCCTCCAAAGAACTAGAGTTATGATGGAAACACCGAAATGCTTCCAGTATAATTATATTGTTGATCAGACAATATAATTATATCGGACAACAACCGTCTGGATCTCGTCGGGAGGTTGTTGCCCGATATAATTATATTGTCCGATCAACACTATAATTATACTGGAAGCATTTCGGTGTTTCCATCAAAGATCGTGGACCCGGTGTTTGATCGGATTGAGCAGAAGTTGGGTATGTTTGATGTCGAGGCGTGTGCGGATGTGCATGGGGGCTAACGCCCACTTCGGAGACACTTCTGGTCAGTGCGGGATGATTGCCGGCGGCAGGCCTGGAGAGGGAAGCATGTGTTTTGCAACCCGCCTTTCTCGATGATCCTTGAAATACTAAAACATTTTTTGGAAGAAAAGCGGGCACAACCGTTGGACACAGCAGCAGTGTTTGTGCTGCCGTTTTGGACTGATTACCCTTTCTGGCGGTTTGTGTTGAAATACCCGGGCGTGTTCCAAGTGCAACATGACTTTCGGTTTCCAGCGGGATCGAGATTGTTTACCTCGCCCACGGGAAAGTTGGGGGAGAGACGGGATTGTGGGCCAACCCGGTGGGCGGTTGTAGTGGTGAGATGTCCTTTCAGCATGGTGCCGGGACTCTTTGATTGAAAACATTGTGTGCGCACATGTGTGTCAGCCGTGATGTGGGAGATGCTGAGAAGGGTGCAAGAGTTGTACATCAAGGAGGGCACGGCAAAAGGCCAGAAGACAGGCAAAACAGCTTTTGAAAAGTTCATGAGTTTGATGGGAGTAGCTGAACCGTTTATAAAGCCCGCAACTGATGATTATATTGCAGCATTCTGTGTTTATGGGTGTGTAGTGAAGCAGTGGAAAGTTGGCACTGTTAAGCAGTACCTGCAAGGGGTGCGGGCCAAGCACGAGGACTTGGGCATGCAGTTTGTTCCCCGAGGCAAAGAGTTGCTGTGTATCGAGCACTTCGGGGATTAGAGCGCATCTTTGGGAAGCATGTGAGCCAGAAACACGCTATGACTTGTGAGATCTTGTTGTTATTGTGGGCCGTTATGGACTTCTCTGATGTGAATATGGTCACCTTGTGGGCCGTTGTGTTGGTGGCATTGTTCGGGATGCTCCGAAAAGACAATGTCACAGTAGGTAAGGAGGGGGCCTTCAACCCCTTCCGGAACCTCACTCGGGAGGATTTTGTCCGGGATGGCCAGTTAAAGGTCCTGTGGGTGATTATTAAGTCAGCTAAGACTATTCAGTTCTTTGAAAGGGAGCACCGAGTGCCCCTGGTAGAGATTGGTTGTACTTTGTGCCCGGTAACTGCGGTGGACAATTGCTTTAAAGCTACACCTCAGGGGTCACAGTCTCCGGCTTTCGTGTGGAAGAAGGAGGGGGGGCCGTGGTGCCCCTCACTCATGCCACGTTTGTAAAGAAAGTGAAGATGTTAATTCGAAAGGCCGGTATGGACCCTTCAAAATTCTCGGGGCACAGCTTCCGTAGGGGGGGTGCCACAATGGCCTTTAAGTTGGGGGTGGACCACACCTTAATAAAGATGTTGGGTGACTGGATGTCATATGCCTATCAGAGGTATGAGGAACTGTCCAGAGAACGCAGACTGGAGTTGCCTCTGCTCATGGCCCAGGCTGCACTGAAGCTGGGCAATGCTCAGAGCCGTGGGGTAGTCTAAGCCAGCCTGCATTTGGTGTAGGAGGTAGGTTGCAGCTTCTGGGAAGCTGCAGCGGGCTAGACTGACTTAGACTTTCGGGTCACTCCCTCCATTCTGAGTTAGTGAGAATAACATTAGTGCTGAATTGGAAACAAGTTATTAACTTGGTATATATGTGTGGAGAAATATTCTTGTAAGTGTACAACACATAGTAATTGCAATTAACAATTTAATTTGCTAGTCTGGGTACCCCACTTCGGAGGGGGGAGAGTTTATGCGAGAAATGGCCGTAGCGGCAACGCTATTTCTCGGGAAACTCGGAGGAGGTCGAACACTGTCATCAGTGATGACAGACCGGTGGACGGGTTCCTGAGTGTTGCCCAGGTGGACAATGTTCACAGCCTTTCTAAGACGAAAGTTCGCAAAAGTAGAGTAGACAAAGCGACAGAGCCTGGTGCAGGTTTGCACACGGTAGGTGCCTATTTAGCTGTTAGAATTTCTGGCACCTGCACTTGTTTGACATTCAAACTAGCTCAGACCACTGAAGTCAAGTTCGACACCCACCCTCCCGCGCCTTGGTGTAGGAGGTAGGTTGCAGCTTCTGGGAAGCTGCAACGGGCTAGACTGACTTAGACTTTCGGGTCACTCCCTCCATTCTGAGTTAGTGAGAATAACATTAGTGCTGAATTGGAAACAAGTTGTTGAACTAACTTGTTTCCAATTACATGTATAATACAATCCATATAACTATATATGTATACACGATATAGTTATACATATATGCGAGAACAGGTGTTCCGCTCGGTGAAAACAAACTGGCTAAGCTCCATAAACAGTCCGGCCGAGTGCTTTTATCATGCATCTCGGAAACCCGGATAATACGAAATAATGACTGACAGTACGGTACTACTGTACTGTCATCCTAGCTACTAGCGGAGTCACGGTTCCGATCAGAGACAGGTCAGGCTAGGGGCTATCAGAGCCCATAATAATAACCCTGAACCTAAAGTCCAGCACACCACCCGGAGCTGTGACCGTAGCCAATGGAGCTAGGCAAGCGGAGCAAACTAAACAGACAACAAACAACACTTCACTGGAAACAGATATACTTCTAGCTGGGTGCCCGGGGACTTGTCCCGGCACAACCCACCACTGCGGCCAAGGCTAATCACACCTCCAGGATAAGAAATAAAACAATCTAGCCACTGTAAAGCTGGTCGGCAGAGCCGAGTTCAGCAGACGGATCCCAAGGCAGGAAAACATCCGAAGTAAGTCGAGATGAGAATTGACAAGTTCCGACACCACCAGACCCAAGCGGGTCAGGCGGATCCCAGAATGGAATGGTAGAATCACCAGACTGGTAAGTAGCCGCGGTCGATTGAGAAAAGAACTGTGGCACATCCCGCGGCGGCAATGACGAACCAGCAGTAACCATAGGCGGGTAAGGAGAATCCAGCACCGCATCATGGAACTGTAGTGAACCGTAGCCGTAAGTGGCTCCGGGCTCAACCAGGCCCCTGACACCACCACCGACCACGAGGGTCGGCATCGCCGTAGCACTGAACAGAAACGTAGCCACCATAAAAAGAGTGAGGGCGAATTCACCAATGCCAAATGGCCTGGAGCCTCTGGGGACTCCGAACCGCCGAAATGCTGCAGCCGCCGGCGGTGCACCCCCCTCAATTTCAGTCAGACAGACACCAGGAGGGTAGTTGGAGCCCTCCCCATCATCATCGGAATCACACACCTCAACAGGCTCAGGCTCAACGTCAAGCCAGTCAGGGTGGATAGCGTTAAAAGTTTTGAAAGAATTGTCAGCAGGAGTCATTGGGCCGAGAGCCAGAGAGGCAGACGGCGGCACAAAGGTGGCACGGTTGACCTCATGCAAGTCAACCGGCTCATCATGCACAGGTGCATAGGCCCGCGGCAGCAGCTGCTTGCCAGTGGTCGGCTCAGCGACACCACCAGCAAGCGGACCGCTGACCGCAGAAAATGCAACACGGCCAATAGAGAGATGCTCATCAGGTGCAGACTCAGCAGAGGCAGCAGCATCCTTGAACTGCTGCAGAGCCGTAGGCTCTGGAGCAAAGGAATGTGCAGATAGCTCACAGATTTCAGGTTGCCCCACGAGAGCACACAAGTGCTCCATGGACCCTGCATCTCCAGCGTCATAGTACCGTTGAAAACGAAGGGCAAGCACGTCGGAGTCATAAGACTCGACGGCTTGGCAGTAGGATGCCGAAATGGACAACGGGTGAGTGTCCTTGTGAGGACACTCACTGAGCCAACGCTTTGACCCAACACCGCGGCACTTTTCGTGCCTGCACGTTGGGACAAAGGTGCCAGACCGCTTGTCAAAAGCCACCTCCGAAGAGGCGGAATGAGCAAGCGGCTGCACTCCAGGTCGGTGGAAGTTGCGCGGAGTGTGTTTCCCATGAGGCGGCTTGGAGCCACCCTTCTTAAGGGAATCCACATCCCGCTGCAACTTGACCAACTGAGCACTGAGCCGTTCAATGGCCGAAGCCAGGCCAGTGTCAGTGGTGCAAGATGCTACAAACATGGGGCGCCCTGCAGTGCGCTTGCCCGAGAGCCGCCCGCAGCGGTACTGCTCGCGCACGCGCGCCTGCAGGGTGAGCAGACTAACAGCCGCACGCTGGTCAGCTCGAGCAAACGAGTCGACCAGCGTGGCGTAAGCCTGCCCAGATAGAGCAGAGAGGAACTGCCTTTTAACAGCGTCTTCGGGCAGCGTCGTCAGACGCTGTGCATCCCGAAGACAGCTGTTAACGAGGCGAATCCCTGCATCAGGGTCATACTCGTCAGAGATCTTCACATCAAGCAGCTCAGTCAAAGCATCGAACGGAATCGACGCGTCAGCAAGCATACGCACCACCTCGAGGGTGGCGCGTTTGCCATCAGCAGGAACATCCGCACCAGAAGCCTCTACCCAATTACGGGCAGGAGACCCTGGCGCAGTCAGCAGCAGCAGCACAGAATACAAGAGTTCATTGGCAGCAGGCCGAGAACAGGGGTGTCAGCAGCAGTCAGGTCAAACAGGGGTGCAAACGCCGGCGACTGTAACGTGAAAAGCTGCTGCAGCTCGGACACCAATTGAGAAAAAATATCCGAAGCTGATGTCTCGTCCCCACGGAATTTTGCGGCTTTGTCGCCCAGCACTTTTGTTGCTGCAGTTTTGGAACTTTGGACATCGAATGAGTCTCTGCGCAACCAATGCACGAGAGTGGCAGCCGCAGCTGACGCTTCCGACGCAGCCGAATCCAAATGCGGAGTTGTGGGCGTGGCTGCATTCAACGCTCCAACATCATCGAAAATTGTTGCTAGCTTTCGCGCTCTAGCGCGAGTACGCGGTCTCTGAGGCGTATCCATTATAAAAATGACGGTGAGATGGGAACGTGGGCTAGTGTTGCAACAGTAGGAAGTAATCTTGCAGCGGCCAAACCCTGCAGGAGTCTCAGCGAAGAATAGCACAATCAAGCAGGTCATGAGCCGAGTGGCTAAAAGTGGGAGCGACCCACAAAACGCGGAGTGTCCTGCCCGCTGATCAAACGGAACGTAAAGCATAACCATAACCAGCGACGATACTGCTGCCAAATAAATGCCCAAAAACTGATCTCCACTTCAAAAAGAGGCCATACTGCGAAGAGAAAACCACTGTCTAAGGGGGCGCCCACCCCATCTCTGTGTCAAAACTTTCATGAAGGGGGTGACTTTGTGTCACTGACAGTCAACCCCCTTTCTGTGTCACCCCTCACTGCGAGTGTCACTTGCAGTCTGTCACGTGCTCTCCGACAGACAATCCGACACACACAAAACCCTGAGTAATTGTGTTATCAAATTGTCTTAGCCGTTTCACCAGTTCCTGACTGTTTCCCGAGCTGTGAATATATATCTCACTATATATATATCACACTCTTCGTGAGGTTATCGGCCTGTTCCACGTATTTTCGTGAACGGTGCTTTGGCTATTTCCCGTATCTACACGTATCTACGCATCTACGCATCTTCGCCGCAACGTATCTTCAACGTGTCTCCGTTTCAACGTATCTACAACTGTCTCCACGTATCTACAACGTATCTATTTGCGGCCACGTATCTCTCGGAACTTTCCCGCTCATCTTCACCAACGTTTTTCGGTTAATTTACCACCTCGTATCTTCGTATCTACGTATCTTCAACGCATCTATATTTCAACGTTTGCTTCAACGTGTCTCTTCACGTATCTATTCGCGGCCACGTATCTCCGGACCTCTTCCGCGCATCTTCGCTCATCTACGTTTTCCCTTTGAGTTCTCTTTCGTGTCCACTTCTTTATCAACGCATCTACTTTGTCAACACGATTTTACTTTACGCTCTGGCTGGCAGCACTTATCCTGCAGCAAAATTGGCTTATCTCACGAAGTTTTTGACCTGACCGGCGTTTTCCCCGCGAAATTTGACCCATCATTGGGTTTTTCATCGCTGGAAATGGTTAATTTTACAGAAATTTAAGTTGTCGCCACAAACCCAAACCTCTTCCCCTTCAGATTTTACAGTTTCAGTGGTCATGGCTTCTTTGCGTCAGCGTGCCCGCATGGTAGCGTTGCATTCTACGCTGAACTTACTTCGACAACGACATTTTACCTCTGGCAACGCTCTGGTGGTGTCTGGCGGTGCTTGCGCACCAGACATCAACCTCGACGCCAACATTTCCGTCGTCGACGACGAACTCTCTGACTTCCACGACTTCATCTCTCCGCTTCCCTCGCCTTCGCCTTACACGCCCCCTAGTCACCATCTGGTGGTGTCTGGTGGTGCTATCGCACTCACTTCGCCCTTCGCCATCGTCCCTTTTGGGTTTCTTCCCATGCACTCAATCACGTCCCCTCTCCGCATTTTTCACTTTCCACCTCCCTACCCCCTCTCCATCGACGCATTCGCTATGGTGGTGCCTGGCCGCTTTTGGCTCTTGTACCGTACAGGGATTGGTTGACCGTCACCTTGGTGGCACTCGACACCCTCCACCATCGAGGGCACCACCGCCACCGAGAATTAGAACAGACATCGGCAGTTTTGTGTTATGACCTAGCAAGCCTAGACATGCAGTTGTTGCTTAGCCGTCGCCCACGCGGGGATCCGCCACTAGATGGACTGAAAAAGGTCCCATTGGTCCGAGTAACATTTGTGTACTAGCTAGGACCTAGGGTGAATTGCTGCATCCTGCCTGTGACCTCACACCTTCGGGGTGAGGTGGTGTCATGAAGGGGGTGACTTTGTGTCACTGACGGTCAACCCCCTTTCTGTGTCACCCCTCACTGCGAGTGTCACTTGCAGTCTGTCACGTGCTCTCCGACAGACAATCCGACACACACAAAACCCTGAGTAATTGTGTTATCAAATTGTCTTAGCCGTTTCACCAGTTCCTGACTGTTTCCCGAGCTGTGAATATATATCTCACTATATATATATCACACTCTTCGTGAAACTTAGCTAGGATGGTGCTAACTCATAACGCGTTATAACGTGCACCCCCTTTTGGCGTTATAACGCGCGTTAAAACGTGCACTCTGTCCCCCATACTTAAGGCCCCCATACTTAAGCCTCCCGAACGGAACGGAATCTGGAATCAGGAATCGGGAATCAGGAATGACGCGATGTCTGGTTGCCTGCCGTCACTCGATTGCTCGGTTGTTCTACTATCCCATTTTACAGCTGTCGAGAGACTCTACAGTCTATTGAGCTTTTTAGTGCTGGACTGCTAGTGAATACAGCAATACACAATATAGTTATGTACGTAATAACTGAAGTGGGTATCTAGTTATTAAATAAGTGTGGAGTCAGACATTATTATCTTTTAGACCATCAAACATTTTTTGCATATGACGGAAGCCTCTTCGTTGCCTAAAAATGATTAAGTACTGTATGAAGTGACGCTACTGAGTGTAGACTGTAGAGGATGCCCAGTGTTAAGGTCGAAATAACATGACGTTATAACGTGCACCCCCTTTTGACGTTATAACGCACGTTATAACGGGGGGGGGGGTCGCGTTAGCACCAACCTAGAAACTTAGCCAATCATGGCAACAACTAGGCGCTGTGCCATCAGAATTACCGGGAAAGTGGTGACGCCTATAACCTGCGAGAACAGGTGTTCCGCTCGGTGAAAACAAACTGGCTAAGCTCCATAAACAGTCCGGCCGAGTGCTTTTATCATGCATCTCGGAAACCCGGATAATACGAAACAATGACTGACCGTACGGTACTACTGTACTGTCATCCTAGCTACTAGCGGAGTCACGGTTCCGATCAGAGACAGGTCAGGCTAGGGGCTATCAGAGCCCATAATAATAACCCTGAACCTAAAGTCCAGCAATATATAACTAGATGTATAATACTACAATATACATGTAGTTATATTGTAACATGTAGTTACAATATAACTACATGTAACTTGGTAGTTATATGTACCAAGTTACATATAACTTGGTATATATGTGTGGAGAAATATTCTTGTAAGTGTACAACAAATATTAATTGCAATTAACAATTTAATTTGCTAGTCTGGGTACCCCACTTCGGAGGGGGGAGAGTTTGATGCAAAAGTCGGTTAATCGTATCATGGGAGCACCACTACTGTATGGCGTACCCGGAAAATAATATATTGCACATGGTCTCCGCAGAGTCAGCATAATCTAATGATATACCGCAGAATGAGAATCGGCACAATGTCGATCATCGGATTGTGCTGACTCTTCGGAGACCATTTTCAATATTGTCCGGTTATGTCATACCTGAGGAGAAATGAGGCTGGGCCACCGCACGGCCAGTTGGAGTTGCAGCCTGGTTGCAGTCGAGTCGGTCAGGTGTCACAGGTAAGGAGGTATACCGATATACAGCACATTCATTCCATATTTTAGAAGGAAATTTCGTATAAATGTACGGAGTGTCATTTGACCGTCACGTCACAGTAAATCGAGCTGTTCGCTTTTAACAGTGTGGTTTACATGGTAAAGGCGAATTACCCGGAAAACGTCGTGTTTGCGCTTTTGCGACCATGACAGCGCATCCGAAGGATGAAGCAGGATATGGTACCGACCAATTAGGACCTTCCGAGTCGACGTACGGTGCGCTTTTTTCCCCATTCGCACCTGACACGTAGGACTGCGGGGATGGGCGCTTAAGCGGATGATGCCGCGGGGCCAGAAACAAGGTAAAATCAACCTGATGCTTAAAAAGCGCACCGTAGGTACTCTTTATATGTGATATATATATGGTATATGTATGCCCTGTGGGCAAGTGCTGTGCGCATGCGCTCTCATTTTGATGCATGGGTTTGGGTACGGAATGCCTTTGGGTTTGGGTTTGCGGAGAGCGCTGAAATCAGCAGCCAAACGTTTTATGTATATGAAACCTATATGAAACGTATCGTATGCCTTGTACTATGCGTGCTTAACGGACGTTAAGCAAGCACGGTACTATGGTCGCGTCAAGGAAAGTATATGTACCATTCCTTGACGCGGCCATCAAGGGAAGTCGCGTAGCTCCCAAGTACTGTTCATCCGCTCAAGCGACATGAACAAACCTGGGAGACTAGAAACACCCTTGCATACTATGCGTGATACAGGGCGCGTGAACACACGTTTATGATCACGTGTGTTCGTGCGGTGGGTTGTGCGGATGGCTACCCCTCCCGTGATCAACTTCGCGCAAATGAGCCGAAGATGATCTCGCGAAGGTAGACATGCGTTTGCAAGTGTAGTATGTATGCATATATGCAATTGTGATATGCTGTATGGTATGCAGTGCAATGCTATGTGATAAAAAATACACCGCGGCTGCTGACCCAGGTCCGCCGCAGCGGTGTATTTTGAGTTGAAACATAAGCCGAAAGTGATTAAGAAACAGTTTCGAACTTCCCAACACCGATGCATTTGCGTCCGATGACTGTGTACGTGTAATTGAACCGTCAGATCGAAAATAGTTTTATACACAGTGTCTCACGAAAATTTCGAGTCATCGTCGTCATCGAAAATTCCAGTTTGATTAGGTCATGAATGTGATGTACGATACCGATACCGATACCGTTCAACCGTGTCACTGTGTCACTCGGACTGTATTGGTATGTCCCGACGCGACTGAGCTGTCGCTGTCGTGTGGTCGTGGTGCTGGTGATGGTGTCAGGTTCAGCCAGTCGAGTGGGTTCACTTCAGCTCACTATCAAACTTGACAACTATCCTTCGCGGTTTCGCTACAATTCCAGGACATGCTTTGAAGCGCAACAGAAATGACATGCAGGCCTCCGTTGAATTCTCAGTGCCTTGCTCACCGCGAACAGCCAAACCGACATAAGTTGTTTGTTGAATATTTGATAAACAGCATGTACCGTTCGATAGCAAGTTCCCTTCCGGCGGAAGTAGTCGAGTGGTTGACAACTGAGACAAGCGACTTTCGAAACCTAGATCTCACGGAACAAGCGCAGTATAAATTTCTAGGTTTACTAATACCAGAAGTACCAGACCACGCTTTGAGCGCATTTAAGGCCGCAATACGTTCCGAAGGCATGGAGTCCGTCGTGAGTCACGTTATCGAAGTGCTGAAAAGGGATCATGACCAACCTTCGAAGAACGTGGGATTTATAGGCGCCCCACACACCGCAAGACCCCAACCTGGCCCTCTCGCAGACTTTTTGGCGAGTTCGGCTGGCTTGCGTGACTCCGCAGAGTCGGCAACTTCCCGCATCACCCACGAGAGTGACGAACCGTCGGCAATGTCAACTTCCTCTGGTGACGATATTCAGGTGGAAATAGCGAGTAGCAACGCCAAAAGGCCGTTTGCACCTGAGAAGTGCAGCGGCCTTAAAGGGGTGAGACCCTTCGGACATTTGTGCTCAGCAGCTTGGTGTTTTTGGTTGTGCAAACAAAAGCGTTTCACGTTGTATGGGCCTTTACCTGCTTGCCACAGTTTGCCGCCTGCAAACTTACCTGGATTTGCTGATAGCTCATTTTTGTGGAGTTTACCAGGAATTTGAGAGCAGCAAGAAGCAGAAAGAGTGAGTGCCTCCAAGGCGTGTTTTGCAAACACGTAAGCTGTGCGCTTTCACGAAAGGAACGATGCTGACGCACGCGCACTTTCAACGCAACACCGACGATGTGAAATAAGTGTACATACCTGTACAAGTGTACATACTGTAAATAATAAATGTCTTTGTCACGACAAATAAAGCTCATTGTCCTAAGTGCGAAGGCTTTATCTACTCGGATCCATCGGCTTGTTGGATACATGATATTTTGAGCAATTTACTGGGAATTGTCTCGACGACTTGGGGACCCTTTATTACAGGGCCTCCCTTGAGTTTCAAGCGCGGCTCGAGCGTAATTTCTTTCGCTCATTCTTGCGTTCCTATCTTTCACACAGACACATCGGTGATGGTCGGGGTACCTCCATCGTCACGGTTGATGGTGACACTAGCATTAGCAGGATATTGCCCAGGGTATTGTCCACACTATATATTGTTTGATATAAGGTATTCAACCTTTCGTAATGATAGACTCCTAAGCAATTCACAACAGCCAAATCACGCTGATTTCCGGTTCCCCACGAGTGTTAAGGGCTGCCCAACAGTGTGTTTGCTCGGCATAATTTGGAGTAGATGAACTTAATGAGCTTACATTCTTTCAATCAAATAGCATATTCAGGTAAATTAGAGCAAATCGAAGCCAAGCGCGGCTTCATTTAACCCGCAGATCCGCTAACGGCCATCCCGCGGTGTTGGGGGCACCAAGCGGACCGCGGAATGCCAAAGTGTGCCACAACTTGGATGTTTAGCCACATACGGTATATTAACTAACCAGCTTAAGTTATATTTCCTTGTCTCAATGCGAAGGCAAGCGCGTTAGGGTGCAGATTGTTCCGATGGCGGGCGTTGACCGGTGATCCGAACGGGCGGATCTATGTGTTTTATATGGAAAGCACCCGCGGGAAGAAAAACCCATCCTGGGTATCGCCACCCGAGGTACCTGAGACCGGTAGATGTCGGTAGAATGTTCAATGAATGAGCTAATGCGAAGTTCAAGGTTTAAACCACGGAATTTCGAGCATGGTCGAACTCGACCACGGTTTGTCGAACTCAACCACGGTTTGGAATAGATCCCCGGAATATTTTGCCTACGTGGGGGGGGATATCCGGCGTCGCGTCGTCCGTTTGGTTGAGTTCAACCACGGTTTGTCGAACTCAACCACGAAGGATTTTTCGTGGTTGAGTTCGACAAACCGTTGTTGAACTCAACCACGATCTCAACCACGGTCTCAACCACGGCATGTCATCACGATGTCACGATCTCGGGCACCCGAGCGTGTTATTCGAGTCGATTTGTAGATTTCCCAAATTAATTTTTCAATTCCACATCTGGCTGACGATGGCTGATGGAACTCGACAAGTTGTGGTTGAGTTCAACAACGAAATCTCGACCACGCCCCCGTGGTCGAGATTTTCGTTGTCGAACTCAACCACGGTCCAAAATTGTCTCACGTAACGAGACACGTCGGCTCACACGCTGTCGCCGACGTGTCCAAAATATTCCTTCGCTAACCACGGTTTGTCGAACTCAACCACGAAACTCGACCATGGTCGAGTGCGGCGAACTTGGTTGAACTCAACCACAATCTCAACCACGGAATTTCGAGTCACACGATCAAAAAACCGAACAGAAGCGTCCCCGGATCGAAAATTCTTTCCATCGTGTCCGCGAAACGCAACGATGACACCTTGGTTTAAACCATGGTTTCACGACCGTGGTTTAAACCTTGAACTTCTCGTAAACTAGCTTATTCATCGAATGATTTTCCCCTTAACACTGTGGAGGTTTTTCTATACTTCGTCTCAGCGGGTGACTCGTCTCGCTAACGGTTTCTATGTCCCTGTCTATCGGCAATATAATTCTAAAATTTCGATTTTGAAAATTCCAGCATGGAGTAGTTGCAACCACCCGCAAAAAAGCAGCCACGACCAGCCTCAGAAGTGAGGAGAACTCGCGGAAACGGGCTGTGCGCCACTGAAGGCCACTGTCATAATTTCGGCAGTCACCCCAGCCACCGTGACAGTACTGTACCCAAATATTCCTTTTCCCTACAGTATCCCTTCGAGGGCGTTGGAGCCAAGGATGCGCTTTGGGGTTTTGGCGTTGGCGGTGGCGTGGCGCGCAGTTTTTGCCAGCGTGGTGGCGCGCCGCGGCGCTGGCGTGACGCCTGAATTTTTGGGGTGCCGCCAACGTTGGCGTGGCGCCTAGATTAAATTGGGGCGCCAGCGCGCCGGCGCCCTTGGCGAGATAGAGGGATCGTGGGGGGAGTTTGGAGGAGGGGCGCCCCGTCCGTGATCGACCGCCTTCTACCCTGAAAATGCCTTCGTTGATGTCTCGAGGGACTTGATCAGATCAATTGCATGCAACACACAGATCAGTATTTACATGATATCTGACAATAGTGTTAAGGACAATCACACACACATAAATGTGCCGTGTCAAGTTGCTGTGATTGTATCCAGCAAAGTCCAGATTTGTTCTAAATGAGATATATCACTTTGATAAATCTTAAGAGCACAGACCTATGCTCAAAACAAATCATAGGTTGAGAAATATCACTAAAGTGGGTGTATCCACTTAAGTTGATTAATCTATACATAATCAGAAAAGTACATTTGCTGTGCATGGGTTTAAATCAGTAAAACCCAGAATGCTATCAACCATAAATGTTGATATACAGCACAACTCACTTATTTGCTATGAAATTTGTCATATGCAAAAGTGAAGTTCCTCACAGTGATTCTGTACTTACATTCCACATATACACTGAAATATGTCACTAAAGCAATATTTCAGATAGCTGAAAAAACTGTAAAATGGGTAAAAATGCTCCACGTTTAATTTCAAAATGAAAAATGTGTGCCCATTTTATCTAAAATTATGATTTTATACCTATTAAGGTATCAGGAAATCATAATGACACATGTCATATCTGTGTGACACCCTAAATATTAGGTGTTGAATATATAGGGGTAACGCTATTGCTGTAACGATAAATCGCTCAAAATGCTGTACGTAAAACACATTTTGAAAATTTCGGATTGATTTTTTTTGCTGAAATGAATGTTTATATATCAAATAACAATCCCTGATTTATGCAGCATGTGTAACGCCCTGTAACAACCCTAAAATTAAATGTGTGTAACAGGGGTGTAACGTACCTCCTGAAAACCACCTTACATTTATGTAGGTATTAAATGCAGTTTTGCTTAAAAATCTTTGCAAAAACATCATACTGCTTATTTTTTACCTGTATTAGGGTTACTGATATCAAGTAACACCCTAAACACCATATTGAGTAACAGGACCACTGTAACCACATATGCCCTAAAATGCCAGTTTTATTTCGAAAAACTTCGTTTTTTTGGCATTATTATATCATGCTAAATCATCACAGACATGATAATACTGTGGGCAACAACCCTAGAACTGTAGGGCAACAACCCAAAAACTGCAGGGCTACAACCCAAGAACTGTAGGGCTGCAACCCTAAAATTGTAACAGTTGGTTCCTATAGGAATGCATGTTGAATGAGGTATTGGCAATTGACAACTGCCACTGTATCACACACTTCCTTGAGGGGGGAAGAAGGTGGATATATGTATATGTATAACCTCATCATAATATACAGATATACCATATATAACATAGGTATATATATATATCAACACACACTCAGTTAGCTGAAGAGATTTTGGTGTTGTGTTTTGTTTTTCTTAGATGGCAGAAGCAGAAGATCCAGATATTCCACCCATCAATGCAGATCCGTCTACATGGTTCTTTGACATCTTAGGCTCATATGATGCATACAGTCGTTTCAAGATCCCAAAATGGCACGCTGGTTATGATAATACCCAGACCAGATTCGACAAGATAGGGTTCTTCGACAATATCAGCCGCATGAAGCCTGATATGAGCAGATATCGGGATCCTGAAAACGAGCCTCAGGAACCAGATGATGAATATACTGCAGACAATCCTCCAATGATCTTCACAGATCCAGATGCAGATCCAGCACCAGCATCAGCACCACCCAGTTTGGTTCCCAAGGTGAAAATGACACCACCAAAGGAATACAAATCAGGATTGGACGCAGAGGTTTGGTTGGAAACCGTGGATAGATACTTCCAATTCACGTATCCAGGAGTTCCAGACAAAGACCTGATCACAGTTTTCCTGACCCTCATACAGAATAATGACCGACACTATTTCCAGGTCGTGGCAAATCAACCAGATGCCACATATGCGGGGATCAGAGGGATTTTCCTCAGACAGTTTGGTAACCCCCATAAAAGATCAGTGGCTAAAAAACATCTAATGTCACTGATGCAAGGAAACCAGACTTTCTCAGATTATCTACGCACATTCACTTCACTGGCTGCATTGGCAGCAGTTGAACTGGAAGATGTGTTGATAAAGGACAAATTTGTCAACAGCATAGATCCAGAACTTCGCAAACAGTTCCATTTACGATTCCTGACAGAGACAGAAAGGAATAATATGTCGTGGTCACTAACCACACAGATACTGCTCGACTTGAACTATGTCATTCATTCGAAGCAGTCAGAGACTCTTCATTATCGAGGGCAGAAGGAACAGTCATCTGGAGGTCCAGCCAAAAAGGATAAGGACGGAGGACGTGGCCATAAGCCATATGACAGATCCAACAAAAATCGGAATTGGAATCAGAATGGCAGCCAGAAGTCCAATCAGAATCAGAACAAAGAAAAGGTGGTAAAGGCAAGGGCAAAGGAAAAGGAAAAGGACAATCACATAAAGATAAGACTTGCCATCGTTGTGGTCGTCCTGGCCACATCGAGAAGGATTGTTGGGCCACCAGTACCAATGATGGAAAGGAGATCAAGGGTAAGCCACCAGCTCAGAGTCCTTTTCAGAATCAGAGACAGCCACAGAAGAATCAGGGTGCTAAAGATGGGTCTGGCAAACTCATCAATACGATCAACACCTTGGTCAAGGAACTGAAAAATCAGCATAGCATCAATGCAGCAGTTGCAACTTCAGATCCAGTTCCATCAGCTCCAGCTCCTCAGGGAAACTCTCAGGGTACTGCGCAGGTACCGGTGATGAGAGCACCCCGAGGGTAGATCATCCTGAAGATGCCACTGAAGCAAGTGGCCGGATTGAGAGTATCTCAGAAGAAGTCCTATCCAGTCTGACATTGCAGTTTCAGCAGATGGACAATCCCACAGAACACATCGCACAGATGCAGTCTCAAACAGCACAGCTGAAATCACAGAAGAAGCTGTTGTTGTATAAAGGGAAAGTTTATGGACAGAGTACTCACATTTTGGTAGATCCAGGAGCCACATCATCTTTCATCGACAGACAGTTCGCTGCTCAGCTTGGTATAGCTCCCACAGATTCTTCATCATTTTCAGTGGGATTGGCTGGAGGAAGCCAACTACCTTGTACATCCTATCTTCCCAAGGCTACATTTTCTTTGGAAGTCTAAGGATACAGAAGATTTCTACATCATTGACATGAAACCATTCACTGTCATTCTGGGTCAAGATTGGTTGGAGAGGAGGAATCCACACATTGACTTTCAGACCAAAAATCTGACGATCACTAGGAAGCATTCATCAGGCTCCAGTATTCGCACAGTATTGTCCAGAGTTGAGCAGACTCCAGACTCAGATGGCCTTCCTGAAATGGAATTGGTCAGCGCCACCACCATGAGAAAACATCTCCGTCGCATTCGATCCAGTGGTTCGGCTGAAGAAGCCGTAGCATATCTCTTTTTCCTCTCCGAGGTCGATGGTGAATTGGTCTTTGCAGCAGCAGACTCAGACACCACAATGGAAGACCCCGAGGTCACAGCAGAACGTGATCAAGTGAGAGAAGACTTTTCAGACGTTTTCCAGGAGGATCTTCCGGCTGGTCATAGGCCAGAACGGTTTGAAGGTGGATATCATAGAATCGACATCGAACCTGGACATAAGCCTCCGTCACAGCCAGTGCGCACCATTCCAGCACCCATGATGGAGGAGCTCAAACGGCAAATCATAAAATATGTCGAGTTGGGTATCCTTCGTCCATCATCATCGCCATATGGATGCCCAATCATTTTCGCTCCTAAGCCAGGGGGAAAGTGGAGGCTGTGTTGTGATTATCGTGCCCTGAATAACATCACCATAAAGGACACGTATTAACTACCACCACATGACACCCTACTAGAGCAGCTGAAGGGAGCACGCTGGTTCAGTAGATTTGATTTCAACCAGTTCTTCCACCAAATCCCCATTCATCCAGACGACATTCATAAAACTGCTATTCGCACCAGATACGGTTCTTATGAATGGACACTTATGCCTTTTGGATTGACCAATGCTCCTGCAACAGCACTTCGTGTAGGAAATCGGGCATTCTTTGGGAAAAATAATTAATATAGAATAAGTTTTCTTAATCTTAGAATAACCCGTTTCATCGTTAATTTAGAATAAGTTTTCTTGATGTCATCCGGCTATGACCGGTGGTCCTTTTCACGACTCGTGTTCAAATAATGTGCACACAGGTCAAACGCTCTCGTTCCCGCTGGTGCCATCATGAGGAAGCCTCCAAAAAGCTTTAAGAAGGTTTGTCTCGCTTGTGATAATGGTGGGCGCCGTTGTAATAGACACTCACGGCGTGTCCTGCTTGAAAAAAAGGCCCCTGTACTTCTTCTAGATTCTAAACCCTTTGACTTGCCTTTTACCGCTGCACGCGACCGGCAAGCATCTTTGAAACTTCCGAGTTTCAAAGATGCGTTTTGTATTTTGGGTGCACCCTAATTTTACAAAACGGCCGAGCGCTTCCCGTTTGTGCGGGATATTCACATTTATTCCATGGAATATTTCATATGGATTAACACACATAAGCACGAAGGCATCGGCCACGCATCTTTGAAACTAACGAGTTTCAAAGATGCGTTTTTTGTCATTTGGGTGCGCATACCCAAATAACAAATCAGCCGAGCGCTTCCCGTTGGCGTGGGGTATCCAACGCTTGAATGTTGAATATTCATTGTAATATGAGTTAGCAAGCGAGGTTGCAAAGGCATCGGGACAGAATCTACGAAACTGTCCTATGCCTTTGCCTTTGGGTTTGGGTTCGAAGGTGACACCCAAACCCAAAGATGCCAAACAGCCGAGGGCTTCCCGTGCGTCCTAACGCACGAAACTTGGCACGAATACTGCCAAGATACGTATATTTGAGTTACTTGAAGCTCAAGGCTTCAAGTTACTTTTGCGCGAAACGCGCAATCTATTTCTAAGGCAGATGTTTTGGGTTTGGGTTCGAACGTGACACCCAAACCCAAAGATGCCAAACAGCCGAGGGCTTCCCGTGCGTCCTAGAGCACGAAACTTGGCACACATACTGCCAAGATACATATCTTTCAGTAAGTTGAAGCTCAAGGCTTCAAGTTACTTACTTTTTGTCAAGCAGAACACGCCGTGAGTGTCTATTGTGGCAAAGATGGCAAATAATAAAAGTCATTATGCGTAAAGAGTCGTTAATCACGGCCGTGACTTTTAGATTCACGGCCGTGAATCTTTCCGAATGGAACCAAAAACCGTTCGATTTTAATCGAACGGTTTTTGGTTCCATTCGGACATATGGACATCACGGCAAGACAACTCTTCAGTGTAATATTTCGCATGGCATGGGGATAGCTCAACAGGTACAGGTACAACGTCATGGATGCATGCACCGGTCATAGCCGGATGACATAAAGAAAACTTATTCTAAATTAACGATAAAATGGGGTATTCTAAACTTATGAAAAAATATTCTAAATTAAATAGCCTACCCATTCTTTGACTTCATCGACCAGTTCCTTGTCATATTCATGGACGACACTATTGTATACAGTCCAGATTTTGACAGCCATGTGAAGCATGTTCGACAGTTCCTCCAGCGTTGCAGAGATCACCAGTTCTACATCAGGCCTTCCAAGGTGGAGTTGTTCGTCAGATCTATAGACTTAATCGGACATCACATCTCTGAAGCAGGCCTATCCATCATCGAAGACAGAATCAGAGCGGTCATGGCAATTCAGCCTCCAGTGTCTTATGGTCCCACCGTTGGAAAGCAGCCTCTACGCCGTATGGCTAAAGATGGCAAGTCATCCCTTCGGTCATTCTTGGGCATGGTTGGTCAATTTAGGAGATTCATACCAAAGTTCTCCAAAGTTGCCGAACCTCTCAATCGTCTCCGTAAAGATAATGCAGAGTTTGTCTGGGAAACTGAGCAGCAGCAGGCATTTGATAACCTCAAAAGTGCCATCTGTAACGCTCCAGTATTGCAGCTTCCAGATCAGAAACTGCCATCTATTATGGAGGTCGATGGATCAGGCACACACGTTGGTCAAGTAATACTCCAGGATCAAGGAAAAGGTATGAAGCCATGTGGTTATCACAGCGTCACTCTATCCGATACACAGAGACGTTGGCCTATTCCTGAGATCGAGCTATTTGCCATTGTGGAAGGCTTCCGATTCTTTCGCCACATCTTGTTGGGAGCTCCTGAGACTATTGTACGCTCAGATCATCAGCCACTGGTTTATTTCCAGACCAAATCCACACTGAGCCCCAAACAGGCACGGTGGTTGGATGAGCTCTCTGAATACAACTTCCGTATAGAGCACATTGCTGGCGAGAAGAATAAGGTTGCAGACGCACTCACGCGTATCTCTGCACTTTTTGAACTTACTGATTGTCTTCATCATATGGACATCAGCGAGGTCATTCCATCTGCAGATCCTACATTCATTGCTCTTATATCTTCTTCATCAGCTCATCAGCTACACGACATCATTATATCCGAGTATGATCGTGACACATTTGCACAGACTATTTTGGCTAAGCTGACATCATCGACTTCGTCACAGTCAGTCAACAGCTACAGCTTCGAGCTCACGTTCAGGGGTTGATCTATCGTAAGACCATATATGGCAGACAACTGTACATTCCACCAACAGCTAAAGTCCCCACAGATGACGGTGAAATCACACAACTTCGCCACATTCTTCTTCATGAGTGCCACTCAGCCACTATTTACGGTCATGTAGGCAAAAATCGCATGCTTCATCTTCTGCGTAGCCGATATTATTGGCCAGGAATGACAACGGCAGCCATCAAGTACATTCGGGAGTGCCCCGTTTGTCAACGCCAGAAAACGAGGCGACACAAGCCTTATGGTCAGGCACATATACGATATTCCGTGCCTAAGACAAAATGGCTAGATGTATCTCTTGATTGGATCACTGACCTGCCTATCACCACTAATGGGCACGACAGTATATTTGTGGTGATGTGCCAATTCTCTCATCGTTGTCATCTCATTCCCTTCAGCATGACCTGGACAGCTCAGCATACTGCTTCTATCTATATGCAGCATATCTTCAAGCTCCATGGTCTTCCGAGGAACATCATCTCAGATCGAGACCCCAGATTCACCTCTACATTCTGGCAGACACTGTGGAAATCTACTGGTACGAGATTGTCCATGACATCGTCACACCATCCACAGTCGAATGCTGCCAATGAGAGGAGCCATGCCTTCATTGAGGACATCCTCAGGTAAATTTCAGATTGTTGATTCATGATTTGATTTCACCATCCTCTGGTTTATAAACTGATTAAGTAGTATTTTTTTCTTCCTCAGGTGTTGTTGCAATGATACTTCAGCCAATTCGTGGGAGGACAAGTTGCCTCTGGTGGAGTTTGCAATTAACAATACCGTTTCTGCATCAACTGGTTATTCACCATTTTATCTCGACTCGATGGCGCAACCACTTTCGCCTCATGATCTGGTTATCACTATTCCGCCAGAAGCTCCTGTTCCAATACAAAGAGCTATTCGAGATCATTTTGACCAGTACTCGGCTGTTCATGCCAACGCGGTAGACAACATTTCCCGAGCAGCAGAGATTAGCCAAGCCAGATTCAATAAGACTCACATGCCTAAGCAGTTTGCAGTTGGGCAGAAAGTTCTTTTACGGACCGAGTTTATTCAATGGACTGGTTTGACAGAGGCAGGCAGACACTTTAAGCAGCCATATATTGGGCCGTTCACCATTTCCAAAGTGCTTAGCCATGGACGTGCATACGAGTTAGATTTCGGAGATCTTGATATCCGTATTCATCCGGTACAGCCTGTTTCCAGATTAGAGCTGTACAACGACTCGATCCAAGCACCTTTGCCTCTGCCACAGATGATCACCGAAGAAGGGCAACCACTATTTGAGATATCACATATACTCTCGGATAAGTTCACTAGAGGTGTCAAATACTATTTAGTACGATATGCAGGCTACGGTCCTGAGCATGACACCTGGCCAATGCAGCAGACATTATAGCTGCCTATGAAGGCTAAACATTATATTAAGCCTTATACCCTTACTTCTTGTAATATATACTAATACATGTCGATCATCTATATAACCTTGCTCTTAATGTTTATCATTATGTTGCATTGAAGCGGGAATTGATCCTTCCTTGCTAAAGGTGTAGTGAGCCTTGTTCAAAATCATACCCTTGCACAGATACGCACACATGCGAGATATCATATCTGTGGATAATCTTTTAAGAGGGGAGATCTGTCAGGGTCATGACCGATGACATATGTGTCATACATGTCATACGTGTCATACCTGTCAGACATGTCATACCATGTCATGTCATACATTATGACAGTCGGTCGCGTCATATATTATTATGACAGTCGACAGTATGGTCGACCATGACTGTACAGGTCGAGTCGCGTCATATATTTATGACAGTCGTCAGTACGGTCGACGATGACTGTACATGTCGCCAGATGATAATGTCATATCATCAGGCATCCCTGTCATCGAGAGTTCGTATGTCGAACTCGAAGATGGCAAAGCAAAGATACATCTTGAAAACAAACAAGAACCATCTTGGCTTTCAGCATGCGCGGAACTCGCATGCGCAGCATGAACGAACTAGTCGTTATTACCATGCTGGTCGTTCAACCTACGTCTCGGGTTCACAACCCAATGGCGGTACCATCTAAGATGATGGGAGACGTTAGGTACAAAAGTGAGGAAGCGTTGTGCTTCAGCAGATCTTCTTACAGAGACTGCACTCACAAACCCGCTCATCCGTACACTTGCATTGCTGTTCAACTTTGCAGTGTTTATTTTGTATATTGATAATATATTCACGGCGCTTGTCTGCATAGCCGTATCAGACGCATTCGCTATGGTGGTGCCTGGCCGCTTTTGGCTCTGGCACCGTACGGGAATTGGTTGACCGTCACCTTCGTGGCACTCGACACCCTCCACCATCGAGGGCACCACCGCCGCCGAAATTCATCCCCACAGAGAATTAGAACAGACATCGGCAGTTTTGTGTTGTGACCTAGCAAGCCTAGACATGCAATTGTTGCTTAGCCATCGCCCACGCGGGGATCCGCCACTAGATGGACTGAAAAAGGTCCCATTGGGCCGAGTAACATTTGTGTACTAGCTAGGACCTAGGGTGAATTGCTGCGTCCTGCCTGTGACCTCACACCTTCGGGGTGAGGTGGTGTCATGAAGGGGGTGACTTTGTGTCACTGACAGTCAACCCCCTTTCTGTGTCACCCCTCACTGCGAGTGTCACTTGTAGTCTGTCATGTGCTCTCCGACCGACAATCCGACACACACAAAACCCTAAGTAATTGTGTTATCAAATTGTCTTAGCCGTTTTGCCCGTTCCTTGATTGTTTCCTGAAGTTGTGAATATATATCTTAACTATATATATATCACACTCTTCGTGATGGGGCTGGCATGGCGAACGAGCCAGCGCCGCTGGCGGAGCGCCTCGATTACGATGGAGCGATGGCGCGCCGTGGCGGCAGCGCGGCGCGTGCATTTTTCCTGGCCCGCCAGCGCTGGCGGGGCGTGTGGGCTCTCAAAATGGGTCAGGCGCGCCAGATATGGCGCGCCGGCGCGTCCAAAGCGCATCCTTGGTTGGAGCTTGGTGCCCATCGCATGCGATGCCCGTCGCGTGTCACTCCTCACACATCGACATCGACAACGACATGTGCCACTTCCACTTGTCTGGAAGCCATTCGCTTTCGGACAGCTCCGACGCGAGAGCATTTTTGCACTTTTCGGAACTTGCTTCGGAAGGAATTGTTAGTATCAAGTGTGCCTGCACCTTTGAGCCTATTATCGAGCGTCAGTGTCACCATCCCTTTAAAGCCAGAATTTGCTATGTATCTTGCTAGATCCCCATACCGCAATCTCGTCCTTCAGATATGGAGCTGCTTATGTATAATTACGATTGCCCTGCGAACGGCAGACTGTGTTTCTGAGGGCCAATTTCATCCCTCTTGCGAACATCCCTCTCCAGGTAAGAATGCTATGGCTGCAAGCTCATCACGTCGGATATTAAGCGCGTTTTTATTTAAATTTGAATTACGTACACAGACCGACCGTGGGCGCAAAGTTTCCCGGATGCGCAAGACTATGGCAGAGGGGGCCTGTCTCACGTCACTCTCCATGGCGCTGTCCACCACGGCGCCAGAGAGGTATTAATCATCCGTTATATTTCTGACACTCGGTCACTATTCTCGTCAGCAAAGGGAACAGGGCTCTTTCCACGTCAGAAACTTGCCTTGATCTATCTTGCCAGCTTCGGATAAACCTCCTCGTGTCTGGACTCACGCCAGCGCCTTCCGACAGGCCTTGGGTATTGGAATATCGGTCCGTGTTGCCAGTCGTTACCTGCCGTGGGCACGCGACGCAGTCACTGACCGTGCATCTGAAAGGTTTGACAGCTTCTGTCAACAAACATGGACAAACGCAGCCCTATTCCTCTACACGCGAGGGTTTACCGCTGACTCTTATAATGTAATTCGGTGGGTGCAAGTAGGGTCCTACCTGCAGGTGAGGTGAAGCGTGTCTGGGAACTGCAGATTGAGGTTTGGCAGCAGGCATTCACTGCGGATTTAAGGACTCCGATCCATCGGCACGATTGTGAGGAGGTTTTTGTGGTTTTGAATGGCTATGGTACTATCTTCACCCGCCGGTATGTATTTCATCAGCATTTATGAGAGATCCTGAGGTACTGCGCCGCTGCGCTCGTAACCAACCCAGCGTAGTGCACGTGAGCGCGACAAAGTCTTCTTTTCTGGGCGCGCACCTACGTCTGCACGCTGCGCGAATCGTGGCAGTCCATCGAAACAACCCCGCAGCACGGTGGGACGTAGTGGCCACACCGAGACCTCCACCCCGCGCACTTTCTGCCGAAATTTACTGGGTTACAGAAAACTACTGTCACTACGTTATGCTCGGGAATTCGGAGTGAGCGATCGTCGCGTTGCAACTCGGGAGTTCGGAGTGAGCGATCGTCGCGTTGCAACTCGGGAGTTCGGAGTGAGCGATCGTCGCGTTGCAAATGTTCACGCGCGTCCACTGGCGGATATGAGCTCAGCTCTGCGCACTTCCGCCGGGGCTTTTGTATGGTGGCCTGGCGGCAGCCTGCTGCGACCACAAGCCAGTCTTCAGCTCACAACCCGACTTTCAGCAGTATTCCAGGCGCCTGCATTATCTGTGCCATTCGGGTGGCGCCATGGTTGCCGTCCACTCCTCGCCGTGGCGGCTGGCTTGCGGAAGGGCTCTGCCACGGCGAGCAGCGGAGGGCAACCAGCTGGCGTGGAGTGGTGTTCGGCCACGGGGAGCAGTGGAGGGGGGCCAAAGGCCGTGGACTCGTGTTGGGCCATGGTGCAGAGTGGAGGGGGGCCAAATGCGGACGTGAATCGGATGGGTGATGTAGTGCCTGGCCACCGGCGAGGAGCGGACGGGAACCGGCTGGTGTGGTGTAGGGCCTGGCCACGGGGCACAGCGCAGTTTGTAGCTATTTGTGCACGAGGCGTCGATACGATGAGGAGAAGTTTCTGGTTGTGATTGAGGCTCAACTGCGGTATGCACGTGGCATGGAACTCTGCAGGGACGACGGCTCGCACGGCACCATCGGCTGACGTGGCATGGAACTCTGCAGGGACGACGGCTCGCAGGGCACCATC
>LGRX02010835.1:0-15220 GCA_001247695.2 Cymbomonas tetramitiformis
TATCCTAGCACAGGCATAACACTAGCACAGAGACACACACCTATCCTAGCACAGGCATAACACTAGCACAGAGACACACACATATCCTATCACAGGCATAACACACACACACAAAGAAACATACATATCCTAGCACAGACATAGCAGTGGTACAGAGATACACATATATCCTACCACAGGCATAGCACACGCACGGAGAGGTACACACATATCCTAGCATAGGCATAACACAACAGGCACACACATACACACACATATTCTAGCACAAGCATAGCACACGCACACAAAGAAACACACATATCTTGGCATAGGCATAAGAGGCCTACAGATACACACATATCCTAGCATAGGCAAAAGATGCCTATGCTAGAATATGTGTGTGCCTGTTGTGTTATGCCTATGCCAGGATATGTGTCTATCTTTGTGTGCGTGTGCTATGCGTATGCCAAAATATGTGTGCGTCTCTCTATGCGTGTGCTATGCATAACACACGCACAGACATATTCTAGCATATCTTGGCATACGCATAGCACAACACGCATACACAGATATACACATGTATCCCAGCACAGGCATAACACACGAACACAAATACACACATATCATAGCACAACCATAGCACACGCAAAGAGGTACACACATATCCTAACACAGGCATACCACTAGCGCACAAAGATACACATATATCCTACCACAGGCATACGCACACGCACACAAAGATACTCACATATCCAAAGCAAAGGCATAACAAGCGCACACAGAGATACACACCTATCCTAGCACAGGCATAACAGTAGCACAGAGATACACACCTATCCTAGCACAAGCATAACACTAGCACAAAGATACACACATATCCTATCACAGGCATAACAGTGGTATAGAGATACACATATATCCTACCACAGGCATAGCACACGCACAGAGAGGTACACGCATATCCTAGCATAGGAATAACACAACAGGCACACACATATACACACATATTCCAGCCTATGCTATATTAAACGCAGTAATGCAAACTGAGCAAAGCTTAGCTGAGTTGAGGTGAGTTGAGTTGAGTTGAGCTGAGTTGAGCTTAGCTGACACGCTGACGTGAGCAAAACCGACACGCTTAGCTGATATGAGCTCAAAAGCTAAGCTCTCAACTCAAACGCGTTGGCGCTGAGTTTGGCGCTAAGTGCTGAGCTAAGATAAGCTGAGCTGAGTTGAGTTGAGTGAATACGTAATAGAGTGAGTAATGAATTTTTAGTGAGTGGTCCGTAGTGTGGGTTGTGAGGTTATGAGAGTGAATACAATTACCTTAATGCACGTTCGTTCTTCACATTCCCGCTCCTTTGAAGTTTCCGCCTTACCATACCCAACACCCCATGCAGTGTGAGAATAGCTTGGTTCCAAAACCTCAAAGAACATAGTGAAAATATAACATGCTTATCTTGATCTTATGTAAGACCAGAAAGTGCGCGATACCATACCATACTTTCATAGTAATCACACATATCCTAAAAGATCTAAAACACGGGAGCACATATGTGGAAAATTATTTTTGCATCAAAATATTACACCTCTTTGTGGCGCAACGGGAGACAAGTGGTCACAGACACAAGAGTGTCAGACCTACTCAAACCCAAGATGCCATACATTACAACAAGGCCAATACCTTGTTGCTCGCGGATCAAGGGCGCTCCAAACAAACCCACAGACCAAGGGTGCAGGCGCCTTCTTCTACAAGAGTAGAAAGCGTGACCACAATGGTTCCTTCAATGGCGCAGTCACCAATGTGTGGCCAAGGGAGTTCGTTTTTGCAACGCCACAAAGGAGGTGTAATATTTTGATACCTATGCTAAATAAAATATTTCTCACGGGGTTGCAGGATTTGCACCGACCAAATAAAATATGCAAACAGCTTATATGAAAACCGAGCTTGCAGTTGATATTGGTTATAGAATACTAAAACTCCATAGCTAAAATAAGTCTATACATTAAAACAAAACAGTTTGATAAAAAGAAAATAAAAGAAAAATAAAATAAACCACCACTCTAAGTGGGGTAGGATTTTACCTAAAGGGAATCCGGCCCAGTTCGCCTAACTATTACCCAGCAGTTCAATCGCAATGGTTCCACAGCGAGCTGGTTCAGGCACAAAGGATTGCACAATACCAGTGTCCTCCCCACTGAATCGCATATTTAGACTGAGGAACTCTAGGTTCTACCTACAGTGAAGGCAAGGAGCGATGTTGCTGTCCTAGGCACAGCAGTTCAATCGCAATGATTCCACATCGAGCTGGTACAAAGGATTGCACAATAACAGTGTCCTCCCCACTGAATCGCATATTTAGACTGAGGAACTCTAGGTTCTACCTACAGTGAAGGCAAGGAGCGATGTTGCTGTCCTAGGCACAGCAGTTCAATCGCAATGGTTCCCGCGAGCTGGTTCAGGCACAAAGGATTGCACGATAACAGTGTCCTCCCCACTGAATCGCATATTTAGACTGAGGAACTCTAGGTTCTACCTACAGTGAAGGCAAGGAGCGATGTTGCTGTCCTAGGCATTCAGGTTTTTTTGTGAAGGACAGATGCAGTTTGATGCCTTACACGATTCTTATTAAAATCTAAAATCGTGTGACTGTGCAAGAAATACTAACCAGCAAATTGTGCCGACAGGACAATTGAAAGCAAGTTTATTTAAGTGCAAACTAGTCTAGCAAAATCATAATTGCATACTATTCGAGCAACTTGTCACGAGGCATATACCTGTGTTGACTATGCAAGGCCATCCCTCATCGAGTCGTTGAACAAGTGAAAAGCTCCCTGCCGTCACTATCCCGACACACACCCGACTCTCTTAGTTAAAAGAAAGACTAAACCAAGTGCGATGCAATAAAAAGCTCAAACAAGGACAAGAGCGTACCTTAAATTGGCTGGGTTGGGTTTCACCCCAGGGCGTGCCGAAGGCTAACGCACTCCCAGCCTCATTTGAGCGAATTGTCTATCTAAAACAAAGTTCGCATCGTCGGACCTTAAAAACTACAAGCACCTATATCACGATACTCGCTATTTATGCAAGTGCAAATCGCGCTACAAGTTGCACTGCTACTAACTGTAGTAGCAATGACTGCAAAAGACATGCTACGGAAAGCATGGAGACATACCTTAGATTCCCAGTGTTTCCACACCACCAGAGCCCAAAAGCAATTGGGGTGGTAACTGGGATCGGTGCGTCGGATATTTATATCCCGCCTCCTCGCCAAGAGCCATGGGGCGGTTGTTATGCAATTTTGAGTTGCGACACTTGGAACCTAGACTGGGCCTTTTTAGAAGCTAAAAAGGCCCAGTTTTTCACAATCCAGTAATAACATGCAAACAGGCACACACACTTGTAAAATTCTATCGAAGAATTCAATTTGAAAGCACATTTTTCCAACTAGCTAGCCTAAAGGCAGATAACGCACACAAAACAAGTACTTAAAAATCACTTAATCATCACGTAACGTGGGAGCTCCTAGCCCCACATCAAATGTCGAGCGTCCCTATACCAACTCACCTGCCCTTCAGTATATCACAATGATTCAACGTGCACCGGTGGATCCGGCTTTCCGATCTTGCAGGGGGGTTGTGGGCGCGCCTGGCGGGGATGATGTCCGCTCATTCCGGTGTGGCCGGCTGCCGCGGGCCATTTTCGGGGGCGTGCTCATGGGCTTAATTTGCGGGCGCTGTGGGTGAATTACGAAAGGAAAATAGGTGCCCCGGCAGGATCTACTCTCAAAATCTCGCACGAAAATTATGGGGTAAATCATAGTATTGGGCAAGCGACAAAGTGCGTGGGTGTGTGGGTTACGTAAACACCAAACGCATCTTGCTTGCGGCGACCACGCAATGACCTACCACCTGCGGAAAATATACGGTACGCGAAAATATCAGAAACTATTTTATACTAGCAACACAATACAATCAAATTATTTAGGCTGATCTAATCAGAGTTTGCAGTATGGTTTCGGCTCTCGTGCTTTCAAACTTCGGAGACGCACGTAAGACTAAATGGGAAGTCAAGAGCTCACGATACTGTGTCCATCAAGGTGAGGTCGCCATGGCGCAGTCCGAGCGTATGCGCCAGTGACATTTCTGCTGATGTCATCGATTACTGGAACGCGAAGAAACGGTGCAGTGCGTTCGGGATTTCCGATGACGGTTACGATCCAAAGCGAAACGAGAACGCGGATCGCGGATCATCACCATCGTTATGAGCACGCTCTCAGGCGATTCAGGAACGGGTATCGCAAAATGTCGTATGCAGAACACGATCGCTCCGCAACGGGGGGGAACGGGGAACAGTCGATTACGCATTCAGAACTGAACGCCGAATTCCAGATGGGGGAAGGCGGCTTCTGGCGCGGACGGCATCTCCGCGCACCTGTCTAGCAGCGAGTACGACGCACTGCTGCAGAAGATCACGGAGCTCAAGGAGCTCGTGCAGCGGCAACACGGTGAGGCCGCTCCGGTTGTGCGTCAACAGCGGGAGCGGGTGCAGCAGCGGCAGCAACAGCAGCGGGGGCAGCAGCCGCGAGGATTCCGTGTGGGGACCCAGAAGGCCCCACCGGTGGGATTCGACCGCGACGATCAACGAGCGAAACCGTTATGCGGTAGGTGCAAAAAGGCAGGAAAAGGTGAGGCGTATCACTTTTACCGCGACTGCCCGTTGGGCGGGCGCCAACACCCGCCCACCTCTGCTGCAGCGTTCTGTGTTCCCATCGACGAGGAGGACGCGGAGGGGGTGCACGCGCTCGCTATGTGCGCGTTGTTCCAGCAGGCAGCGGATGATGGAGCGGAGTCCTTCGCACGTGCGGCAGCCGCGTACGGACCGCCCGCGGTGCTTTGTGCGGGGGCGGTAGGCGGCATCGACGTGTCCGCCTACGGCTTCACCGTGGAGCAGCAGCCGGCTTCCGAGGGAGATGACATTCTCCGCCGGCTCGACGATCTTGCCGCGGAGGTTCACTCCGCGGCCAACCCGCAGGTACATTACACCCACGCATCTTTCCCGCCTCCTGACGGCATCGAGCAGCAGGCTTCGGCTCTGGTGTGCGGACCCGCCGCAGCGGTGGCCACACCGGAGGAGCAGGTTACGGCAGGTGGTGCGGCGGCATCGGCATCCGCCGTGCCGGCCCCTGCTATGCCTGTCTCGCAGGGAAAGGATGTAAAGCCCGCGTCACTGCAATCGGCGCGGGTAACCACCACAGCGGACGCGGACGGTGAGTTCGCTGGGTTCGTTCAGACCGTGAACCACGCCGCCATCGGACAGGTTGATCTCACGCACGGGTTACGACACGGACGATTACGAGGACCCCGCCGACGGCAGCTTCGTCGTGAAGCCGCGGACCTCGACAATTTCGGCAAATCATTCGTCAACGCCCGCAGCCCAAGCACCTCACTCTGGTGGTGCTCTGGGAGATTGGCATGACGGTGCTCCCCGCAGCCACGGCTGTGGAAAGCCTCCGTGGGGCTTCCCCGCCCACGCGGGCTTATGGGGGATGCCGTTTCTACTTTCCTTCATTCTCTTGATTTCTGTCATGGGAGTGGGAGCTGCTACCTATTATACGGTGGCCAATGACATCGACCCTGTGCAGGTATCGGGTCGGGCTGCGCCGCAGCCTGTGCTGTGCAGGGGAGAGGAGGCACCGCTTGTTCCGGTGCCGTGTGCTATTCCACCTCGTCTCCACCGGCGGATACAGAGGCGGCAGGGCCTCTATATGGCTCCGGTGCCATGGCATCCCGGGCCGCCGCCGCCTGCCATGTTATTTGAGGACGGTCCTCCGCTGTCGCCGGCATCGTCTTCAGATGACGAGGCCCCACCGTCGGGCAGCACTTGGCAGCACCCCGGTGCGGTGCAGCCTCCCGTGATCGACGAATCAGCAACACCGACTCCGTCAAATTCTCTGGCGAATGATTTTCCAGTGACCGACACCTTACACTTTGGCCGCCCCGTATTGCTCCGCCGTGCTACTGCGGGCTACTACGGTGGTCGATGTGGTGAAGGTGCTCCTCTGACCTTTGACCCCGAGTAGTTATGTTACTGGTTCTGGCAGTACACCACTTGTCTGGTGGTGTGCTGAGATCTACTTTGACCTCAACACGGTCTTCAATCTGGTTTTACTTTGACACCTTTATATTCTCCAATCTGACTTGCTAGTGCAGACTTTTTCAGTAGTTTAGCAGGACACTCAATTGCCTGTATGCTTTTGCTCTTGTACTAGCTAGAGGTTTCCAATTTGTGTATCAGAATGGCGCAGTTGGATTAGCA
Source organism: Cymbomonas tetramitiformis (assembly GCA_001247695.2). Taxonomy (NCBI): domain Eukaryota; kingdom Viridiplantae; phylum Chlorophyta; class Pyramimonadophyceae; order Pyramimonadales; family Pyramimonadaceae; genus Cymbomonas; species Cymbomonas tetramitiformis. Next base: position 6,296 of record LGRX02010835.1, read on the forward strand.
GTGAGGACTTGTCACCCTGGCTTCTGCCCTAGAGGTTTAACATTCTGACTCTCCTGGCCAGTCACCACCCACAGTGTTGGGGTGGTGTGCTGGAATCTGTATAGGCAGCCCTGACAGGCAGGCCCCTATGACAGACCCCTAGGACCAACACTGGATTGCTGACTGATCTATAGGTTCGTGCCGTGTGAGTCACACGCTGTGTCACAGGTAGGCTAGTTTCCGAGACCGTTGCGAGACCGTTCCGGGTATATCTAGCTTAGGGTTTATTTATCTTATGACAGTTTATCCATACAGTTCGGGACCCTCTGATATCTAGTGAACTAGGATATTCCGGTATAAAACTACATGGTGCTGCTGAAAACAATCTGTGTGGCGTCCCACATTGAGGATCGGGTGCAGTTCATGATCGGTGCGGTTGGGAACATAGTGGATCACATGTTTGGTTGTCATGAAAAGTGTCACCAATACTCAGTGCCGGATGAAGATAACAAGGGAATGACAAGGCATTGGTGCAAGGTAGCGGGTGGTGACTTGGCACACAAGCCGAGTTTGCCTGGTGGTGCATATCTCGGTAAGACGGCCACTGAGGGGTATTATGAAGGGTGCATGACAGTGATGCAAAAGTACATGGACCCGGTGGTAATTGAGAAGCAATTGCATGGTTTCCATTCAAATGGAAATGAGTCCACCAATGGGAGTTTGATCCGAGGTTTCTTGCCCGGTGGTAAACCCCAACAACATGGTCAAGGTTGCATGTATCACATGGCTGGATTCAACTGCATAGCGGCCAAGAATAAGGGGCTTGTATACCGGGAAGAGGTGTTGGAGAGGAACGGCCTTCCTGTTCCGAAGTGCATGGTAGAGTATGATAAACGGATGGATGCCTCAAGGAAGCGCATGGCTAAGGAACGGACCACACACGTAGGACGGAGGAAACGGAGAGGCAGGAAGGAGCAGAAGAATAGGAGTAAGCGACCGCGCGTACACTACCAGAGTGGAGTGGATCTGATGAATGATGCATAACCCAGAGACGCATGCAGCCTAATGTAAATATTTATAGTATGATATAAGGTATATATCGACTATATTCCATATAGTATGGCTTGTAACACTTATGTAACACTTTATTCGTGAAATTCTGTGAAATTTGAATGTTGCGGTACGGTTATTGGGGACCAATTGAATGTATCACTTTGGTGGTGACACAAATCATGTAGTCCTCATCCATATGAGTAAGTTCGACTTTTGCACACCTCCATACAAAAGTGTGGGAGCCAATTTTGAGTTATGTTTTTTTTTTTTAAGGGTGGGGGGTCCAGAAACAGCCCCCCTAGGTACGGAATCCGCAATATCTCAAAATCGGCTCCCACACTTTTGTATGGAGGTGTGCAAAAGTCGAACTTACTCATATGGATGAGGACTATATGCGTCACCACCAAAGTGATACATTCAATTGACCACAATAAATTTACCGGTGGATTCGACATTTTCGCAGTTTTTCAGATAATTATTGCACGTCTCGTGACAATTTTCGGTGGGTTACGCTCACACATGATCACCCATACGGATTTTTATGAGAAAGTATGGTTGCTCACCATCATTTTGAGCCATCGCTTGAGTCTTAATTCGAAATATTGATTTTACTATGATTTTTCAAATTAAATGCCTAAAATAGCCCCGAAACTCACTAGACCGTACCCTTAATAAGAGTGCATTGCAAAAAAAAAACCCAGCGATTTGGTCCGATTTCTCGAATCTCCGTTTGTGACACGGTAGGCACCAGTAAATTACCCCAAAAATTACTCGCCGCAGCCGTGATTCCTTTGTTGGGATTTCGCGTATTTCTATTTGCTGTGGTAAAACTCTATACTCTTTCCATTGTTACCGTGTTATTAGGACGTTGTGTTAGCCTTAGTTAGGGTGCTGTGGTTACGCGTTACCCCCCGTTTGTGGGGATTTATTTGGGCAAAATCGCGATCGGATGTCACCAAGTGAACCGTCGCGTCGGAGTGTAAAGGTGAGGATAATTCCACCTGGACTATCTACTCTGGCTGCCACTTCATAGGGCGACACATCGGACGTGATCGTAAAATTAAAAATAACATATGTTTATCCATTGGCTGTTGAATGAATGCGAGAATATTTGAACATGGTTTCAAGATAGTATGAAACTGGCGTGGATGGGATGAGGGAAGCGAACACATACCAAACGATATCAACAGTCGTGCGCGTGGGTTGTTCCATGCTATCACACTGATAAATATGTATGCGTTCTAAGGTGAAGGTCAGAGGCACTTGGTCTGCTTCGTATTTTGGAGAAGTAAGTTCTTCAGAAATGGATGTAGCACGCTGAGAGCGTTGTTCTTGGCGTGTGGGCTCGCGAGCCTTTTAGCTTGTCGTTTACGAATAATTTGGTACAGCAATCGTTCGTCTCATAGGTATTTTTATTAAAGCGAAGCTGAGTTGCTGCGAGAACTGACGCTGCAGTTTACTCGACATTTCTTCTATAGTGAGAAGTCAACCCAGCTTGATCAAGTCTTGTCGGCTCTTCAAGTGAAATCAACCGATACATTGTAACCTTCTTCACTGCAATCAAGAGTATTTGGCATTTTGTGACTGCGCCAAGGAGCGGTCGTGCAAGAATGGGGGCTTCTCTGGTTCACACTTATAGCGGAATCAGGCTACAAACAAGTGACGCACACAACTTCTTGTCAAACTTCGACCGTTCTCCCAACGTCATCAGCTGTTATCGATCTCGTTTATTTCTCGCTAGCAGGCCTCAAATTTTTAGGTACGTGCTACTACCGCTTAGCGATGTTGTAGACATATAGTGTGCCGGCTGCCATGTATCAGGCTGCTTTTTTACCGAACCGTTTCAAAGTGAAGGTAAATATCCTTCTTCACGCAACAAGAGGCCATTAATTAACGCAGGTTAGTTGTTCACACAGGTCGGCGAAAGCACTTTCAGCCTCTCGCTCTCGAGGAAGGACGAACTCCGCCTTTCGCGTGTCCTGCGAGTGTTATCCTCGTAAGCGTCGTGGCCAGCTCATTGTGTTGTGGTTGATTCCTTCGACTTCTTTTTGTAAGACAAGTTGCTTTGCATTTTCAATAGTTCGCTTTCCTAAGTGAAAGCGAAATTCCACTTCCGCTGCCAGACTTTGGGATGTCGAAAGTCGTGCGGGCCAAGCCGCCGTCACTGTTGTCTTGGCATTGGTCCATTTGAGAGGGTTTGTATACATCTCGCAGGCGGCGCAGCAACTTCAAACCGCTCCATTCCGGATCAAATACTTCTCTACCCGGACAGCAGTAACAGCGCAGTCGAAGTGCACATCTTCGGTACTTGGCGACTTGTTCCAGACCTCACGAGAACTTTCCTAGAGCTGCCAAGTGAATGCGATGACGTCAAAACAACCCACTTTGCTTTTGGTTGAGAATTGAAGCTTAGGCATGGGCTTCCCCGGAAAAGTCGCATATTTTTAAATATTGCGGACTGCTCGCAGGAGTGGACCACGCGCTGATGCGCAAAGAAGTTGCAGAGCATATTCTTGCTGTCCGGCCACAGCAGGTGCTCGCTCCCGATTTCTCATCACAGTTTGCCTGTGAAACCCAGGGTGAGAAACCCTAAGAGACGTTGTCTCAGTCAGCTCTCGTTCGGAGATGCTGCGCGCCTTCTTTCATGTTGCCAGTGCTTTTGGCAGTGCGCCGAGTATTCCCAAGAAGCTGTCGAAACCCTAAAGAGCTCACGCACACCAGATTCTAGCCTTTCTCCTCCTTTCACGGCGGGCACTCAGCAACCGAACGGGAGTCCTGCAGGTAGTGGTGGAGACTGGGGTCAACGAGTTTCACGAAGCTGCAACGGTGATCACCGCTCACCAATGCGCTACCTCGCCTGGCTCCCGTGCAACAGCTGATCACTTGAGGAGGCTCTATGTGGCGCCGTGCCCGGGCCTCGTTGGCTCCCTGCACGCCCCCCTCGAGTGTGCTGGCCTCATATATGTGCCCTCAGGAAGTGGGCGGAATACCTGTGTGCTTCCCAAATCCTAATGGTTCTTCCAACGGTTGAACTTGACTCGTGTGTGTCTGCTACGTGTGCGTAAGACCTGCCTCTGGCTCGAGCTTCCTCGACACGCCCCTCTTCAAGCGCTTGCGCCCTGTGCAGGATCCCTGGTCCTGAATCCATCAGCACGTACATGGGCAATGCCGATTTTAAGTGTTTGATTGTTTGTTTGATCTTGCACGAAAGTCGATTTGCGTGAAATTATTCGCTGGGACTTGTGATGACCTAACTGACAAGTCACGAGGTGCAACTACCTGCAGGGCAATGTAGTCGTGTATGATGACGACTCCCTCATGTGCAACTATGGTGCTCTGGGTGGCATCAGCCGCCTGGCGAGGTGAGTGACTTGTGCCGAAGAAAAAAGCATCGTCTGCCCCACGTGGTGCGCTTGGTCTAGCAGGCGCCGCGAGGAGCTGGGGGGTCTAGCGGGTGTGCGAGGAGCTGGGGGGCTTAGCGGGTGTGCGAGCTGGGGCTTAGCGGGTGTGGCGTGGAGCTGGGGGCTTAGCGGGTGTGGCGAGGAGCTGGGGAGCTTAGCGGGTGTGGCTGGGGGCTGAGGGTCTTACCAGGTGTGGCGGGGAGCTTAGCGGGTGTGGCGGGGGGCTGAGGAGCTCGGGTTGGTGCGGCAGGGAGCTGAGGGCCTCGGAAGATGTGTTGACGACTGATCTCTGGCAACACCTGGTCACTGCGATGCCCACTGAGCAGCTCGCTTACGTGGCGGCCTTCGTCATCGGAAGCCCCATTGTTTACGGAGACCGGCCAAAGGTGTCTGCATCCCCATGTCGCACAGTGTTAAATGATCGGCTGCTCATCTTGTCACTTGGGGTAGCTGGAGCAGTGCTGCTCACCCCTTCTTGTGGGCCTCAGCGCCTGAAGCCGTCACCTGTGAACGATAAGGCTTCGGATAGGGGGGAGGAGGGGAGTGGGGAGTCCTGAGGAGTGCCGGCCGTCTGGAAGGGTGCTTGAATGGAATTTGAAAGTTGGAACCAAGCTAAGGCTTGCTTCAGCTGACGGCCCTCCTGACCTCTGTCATCATTTGCGATCTGGCGCGTGTTCTGGGGGAGTGCGTTTTCAGTGCCCGGGTACCACTCGGCATCTGCCCCATATACCTCCATCATCCGCCCAGTATACCTCCATCATCTGCCCAGTATAACTCCATCATCCGCCCAGTATGCCTCCATCATCTGCCCAGTATACCTCCATCATCTGCCCAGTATGCCTCCATCATCTGCCCAGTATGCCTCCATCATCTGCCCAGTATACATCCACCATCTGCCCAGTATACCTCCATCATCTGCCCAGTATACACTACCATCATACGCAGTATACCTCCATCATCTGCCAGTATACCTCCATCATCTGCCCAGTATGCCTCCATCATCTGCCCAGTACCCTCCATCATCTGCCCAGTATGCCTCCATCATCTGCCCAGTATGCCTCCATCATCTGCCCAGTATGCCTCCATCATCTGCCCAGTATACCTCCATCATCTGCCCAGTATGCCCTCCATCATCTGCCCAGTATGCCTCCATCATCTGCCCAGTATACCTCCATCATCTGCCCAGTAGCCACCTCCATCATCTGCCCGGTATACCTCCATCATCTGCCCAGTATACCCCATCATCTGCCCAGTATGCCTCCATCATCTGCCCAGTATACCTCCATCATCTGCCCAGTATACCTCCATCATCTGCCCAGTATGCCTCCATCATCTGCCCAGTATGCCTCCATCATCTGCCCAGTATACCTCCACCCGCATGCGCCTCGGTAACGGCCTTGCCTGGCAACCCCACAAAAGTAGTTGCCACAGGCGGACATGAACCTTTACTGCATCGCAGTCGGAGGGCCCGGGCAGCTTTGACCGGCCCAGCGGCAGGAGTGAGCAAACCTTCCTGTGGCACATCCATGTGCTCAGACAATGGTTGTTGAATGTCCGCGGCGGATTTTGCACTTGCATTTTTGCCGCCCACGGGTAGGGTATTCCGCCACCCGAGTTTTCAGCTCCCTGCGCACTCTTCATGACCGTTGCAGCCATCTCTCTTTTGATGCCCAAGCCTTCGACGATGTGACGCGCAACGTGGGCACAGTCTCCTCTTTGTGAAGGTCCTTTTTGGGAACACGCCACATGAGGGAGCCGCGAATGCACCAAAGTACCGCATCCCGGCTCCCGGCACCCTTCCTGTTCGTGGGTCCACCTGGCTGGTGCCATCCGTTCCGTTGCTAAGAGAAACCACTCAACTTACCATTCTCTGCGATTCAAAATGTTTAGCGGAACAGGAGATAAGGGTTTAGGGCGCACCTGACATGTGGGGAGTGGGCGCGTGCAAAGCTGACGACCTTCAAGCGGCTGTTGCATGGCACTTCGCTGGAGGAGCTGGATCAGTGAGCCCCTGTCACCAACCGCCATGTCTGCGTACGCCTCCCTGCTACCTCACATGCGACTTGTCGTCGTCGAAACTCCGTTTTCAGACCAATTGAAAACATAACGGAGTACGAAATCCTGAATCTCCAAATGGCCACGTCGCCGATGCCGTCGGAAGCCAAGTGAGCACAGTTTGGCTGAGGCGGGGGAGTGAAGTTGTCGTGCGCAACTCGATCTTGAGAGTTTCGCTTCCACTACCCACTGGGAACATTGAGCTCGGTCGTACAAGGTTCAAGCTGCCGGGTGGGCGGGGGGTTTGTTGTGCAGTGCGTTTGGGGCTCTCTCCGCTCAAAATTATGAAGGCCTTCTGCTCAGGTGCGGCAAGCCAGCGCGGATTCACGTCAACTTTCCCGCCTCCGACTGATTACTGCTGCCCTAGAGTTCGAGTCTGGCTTTGTGGAGGGGATGGACCCGTCTGCTGGGCAGCATATGCAATCTAGGTTTGGGAGGACCATCAGAGTGCACGCCGGCCCTAGATGCCGAGCGTCTGCATCGAGGTCTTGACACGTCGGAGCGCACAAAGGCATTGACTGGCGCTGCTAACGTCTTGCGGACAGACTGACTTGACAGGGATCAGTCAGCAATGTGCTGACGACACCGGTGACTGATGCATATTGGAATCTGCAGTGCCTGCTGATCAGTTTGGTGTAAAGCATGACTGTCTGGGCCTTGTACAGCAGTCAGGATGCTCAAACCCTAAATAAACCCTATGAAACCCTTAGATCTAGATCTGTAGATCTGCTGAACTAATCGTGGCCGTTGGATCATATGATGACCATCGGCAAGACACAGTGTGTAATAGCTCGCGGCCCATCTTCTGAAAGTGGGCCGGAGAGTTCATCGGCCCATCGCAGGCGTGTCACTGCAGTCGTTATGAACTCGACAGTGGCACGTCAGACTCTAATTAGTGAACTTTCACTTAGACTGCCCAATCAGTAATGATTGGGCGCTACAGTTCGCGGCGTTTCAAGCTGCGAACTGCTATATCTTTTGTGAATGAAAGTTTACGCTCGCTTTTGCAAAATACCCACCGCTGAATTCCAACAACGCATGCAAAGTCTTTCACATAAAAAGAAACGCTTTAGGGGAATCGCCCACATTGTACGACCCCGCGGGTGCGCCTGTCAATGTGAGCCAGTGGAGCATGCGATCTCGCGGTCAGTGTTTCCTGTAGGCTTGTCGACGGTCCCAGGAACAAGGGCGTGTACGGTTCCGTGCCTGATTCTAGGAAGCAAACATGCGTGCCCAAATAGGCTGCCGTCAGCCGCCAACACTGCTTTGAACAGTTTTTCTGGTGTCTCTCTCTTACGAGATGGAAGCAGGGATCTTCGAAATTGCAATTTCACGTGATTGCAGATGTTGAATTGTTCACAGTGCGTTGCAAAATATTACTCGATTCTGGTCGAAACCTTCACGCGTTTGGACTGTCCGAGCTCTCTTCCAGAGAGGAGACTCGGCATATCACAAGCCAATCACACACATTCCGATTGAGGAGGACTGATTGTTCTGGCCATGCGGATGGATCTCTGGTGGAACGAAGCACAGGGGGGGCGCTGCCAGCCCACCGGGGACCCAGGAGGCGGCTCCAAAGCCAAATTGTTTCCAGCGCATTGTGGTGAGTCGCCCCCTGTGGCACTGTGGTGAGCCAACCCTTGAAGCTCCAGGGCCGCTGCTCACGCGCGCTCCGGGCGCAGTCCCAGGCGCTGCCTGATGGGAGAGGATCTATCGGTGCGCGCTTCCCCCAGCGAGAAGACGGGAGCTGAGGGAGTGCCGGGCGGTGCAGATCGAGGAGCGGGACGCAGTGGTATGCGATCAGCTGATGCGATCTGTGGCGGGTGCGGATCCTGGCCGAGCTCCCGTGGTGGCGGTAGTCGGCAGCCAGCACGTGCCAGGCATCACTGCACTCTGGGCGCAGCACACCACATCCATGCCCTCGTCACAGGCAAGCTGCATTGGTACGGCCATGCCATACCCATGGCCCCATGCCCATGCAAAATCTTGTTGCAGAGAGCAAGGGTGCCACGTGTCCACACCCGAGAGCTGAGCACACATAGCCTCCGAACGCCGCCTTCTGGGAAAGCACAGAAAGGTGTGACGGTAGAGGTCAGCCGCATCAGCTGTGAACGCAATGGAGGATGCCGGCCCCTGTCTTATTCACGCCTCTCGTGCTGGTAGCGGGATATGCGGAGGGCGAGCTGAGGGCTCCCAGGGCTATGTGGGGCTACCAGATGTGGACTCTCTGATGTCTGTCCCCGAGCCCCCTAGCAGCCAGCGCCATCCCGAGGTGAGTGGCAGCCAGTGTCATCCCGAGGTGAGTGGCGGTGATTCATTGCCTGCAATCAAGGGTATTGTCGACGATTTGTTGTCATGGCATCAAGCAGAGAAGAGAGGCTTTGTCGAGGGCTGCCCAGGGGGGAGGAGAGGCATTGTCGAGGGCTGCCCAGGGGGG